>OMNZ01021395.1:2661-17119 GCA_900303255.1 Lesueurigobius sanzi | reverse complement strand
GAAACAGTGTTTTATAGAATAAATGATCATTATTGTTCTGTTTTGTGGTTCTACAACAAAACTAAAAATCATGCACGAGTATGAATGACTTGATTTGAGAATATTAGTCTTGTTTAGAGCAGTTTTGAGATTAGACGTATTTACTACCGTCATCTACATTATTTGGCTTATTTCATACACATTTAAATAAAAAAGGAAATAAGTAGAAATCTATTGAAACAAGTCAAAAACACCTTAGAACAAGTGGTTAGAATCAGGTCAAATGAGCCCCTGTACCAAATTTGGGTCCTGTAGGGTATAAGAGGTTAAAGCTGTTTTGGTTGACAGTCCATTCAGTTGCAAATGAATCAAAGTGGACACTAACAAAAGTAAGCACCATCTCGTAGGCCAAATTAAACTCCTGGGAGGGCTGAATTTGGGCACCCCTGGGTTATTTGTCGGTGTAGTGGAGGCAGGGATCTCTAAATCTTAGCGATCTGTCATTTGCCCCAAAAATGATCAAAATTGCCGACTTTACATTTCTTTAGAGTGGACCTGAGTTTTTATGTTTTCAAATCACAATTGAATCTTCAAATTTTGGTATTTGATGGTGCTTTTGTCAACTATTTTGGGCCCACAGTGCCTTGTGTGTCCAATTTGGGTCCTGTGGGGTATAAGAGGTTAAAGGGTATGTTGTCTTTGCTTTTGCTTTGCTTAAATTTGTTGTTATCCAATGTATCCCACTTCCCCGCCACTCATTTAAATGCCCTAAACTCTCCTCAGCGTTGAAATACATTGCTGTCACATAATCCATAAAAGCCCCACACTCTCACTTACAGCCATTACACTCGTGCAAACATGGCGTCTGGTTTCGCTGCGTCTGGACAGATGGCGGGCTGCGTGGATTCATCATGCCGTCTAATGTGGGCAAGTGTTTACGTGCGTGTGTGTAGGCATTCGCAGGCAGACTGGTGGGTGGGGGTGGAGATATTGGGGCTACGGGCAGCACGGGGCGCGCCAGGATAGGAATAATGGAGCACGAAAATCGACCAGAGCAGAGCATGAAAAATCCAAGCAGTCAATACGGCAGAAGTTTATCAATTATGTATGAGTCCAGTGTAGGTTTGGGGAGCGGGGTAGTAGAAGAATAGGTTAGCTGGATTTATTGGAGAAAAGGAGAGGGAAAGAGGGAACAGAGAGAGAGAGAAATGTGGAAGAGAGGAGAAAAAGAGAGAAAATTTTGTGTTGATATCCCCATGGTAACCAGCTGCTTTCAAATGCAGTTCGATATCTTGTATCAAAAATGACGCACAGGCAGATCTGATATCTGATTTACGGCTCCTCTACTCGCGTCCTGTTTGTCAATATGTTTGGGCTTTTGTAGTAAAAATCAAGAGACTAATGTACAAGATGTTCTGCCAAATACTATTCTTGTGTCTGTGAAATGGTGTCTTTCAGTTTTCAAAAGAAAAACTCTGCCAAACACTTGGCCATTTACAGTTGTGGCCAGGTTTACATACCCTTTTAAGTTTACGTACCCTTTTAATCTTTTGGCCATTTTTCATAGAATATGAACGATGACACACATTTTTTTTTTCCCACTCATGGTTAGTGGTTGTGCGAAGCCATTTATTATCAAAGAACTGAGTTTACTCTTTTGAAATCATAATGAAACAGAAACTACTGAAATGTCCCTGATCTAACGTTTACATGACCTTCAACAACTGCCAGGAAAATTGTTCGAGGGCACAGAAAAACTCACTTCAGCTGAAATACAGGACTCTCTGACAAAATTGGACTCTTATGTTTGTTTCAAGATGCACAATATGTAAACTTTTGATCAGGGACATTTGGGTAGTTTCTAGTTGAAAAGCGTAAACAAACAAACAATAAATGGCTTCACGCAACCACTAACCATGAGTGAAATAAAGGTTTTTGTGTTATCATTCAGATTCTAAACTTTTGAGCACAACTGTATGTATTTTACTTTCCTGATGTTATTGGTTGCAAAGATGAGTCCAGAGGGGATTTTGGATTGTTTATTTCTTGAATAAACTAGTTATTAGTCAAAAATCTGTAAAAACAAACAAAAAAACTTAAATACTCAGGCTATGAATTAGATTAGATATTTTCCAACATTCAAACTATTAAGCACAAGACTGAACAGTTTGGTGTCTGTAGGTGCTACTAAATTGGAAATTGTTTGGAGAAAAATATATTTTGAAAAATGGCCTGTAAATGTACAATTACCCAAATAATTCAATGTATTTATTTGCAGGTGGACGTTTATATGTACAGTATACAGTATATGTTTAGCAAACTGGCCCAAAACATGGAAATTACATTGAAAAAAACTTGAGTAATTGCAATTGAGTAAAACCTGGCTCACATATCTTTAGGAAGTCAGAGAACCCACCACTGGCAGGGCACACGGACTTTCTTAGATCCATGGCACTTGCCTCATGAGCTTAAGATGTCCAGCCTGACACAGTGATATGATCTGAAGCGCCCTGGCTTTCTCACTGGCCCCTTTTCTCACCTTTCTCTGCCTCTCATCTCAGCATCCATCTCCATACGCTGTAACCTTTTTGTTTCACACTCTCCCTCAGTCCCGGCGGTTTCCAATCGCGCCGGCCTCTCTCGGCTCGGCGGGTCCGTCAGCGGGCTAAGAGTGGGAAATTACATCCACGCTGCCCCGACCACTTTGAACTAGCTGCCCTCCTGCGCTCGCCGTGCACGCTGCTAACTTCTTTAAAGTCTTGTGCTGACATTTAAAGAGAAGAGAATAGAGAGAGATAGGAAGTAGGATGCATAATGACACATTTGAGTCTGTTTCAAGTGTGTTAATTCAGTTCTTTGTAAGTACCAGGCTTTTTCTTTAAATGAAACGTGTTTGCCAGCTAAAGCACTCAACGCTAATAAACCGTCTGGCTAATTAGAATATCCCTGTATACCTGCCACTGCTAGAAGCCAATATTCACAAAAACAAACTATACATTCAAGGAGGCACTTGAGCAAATGCACTGACGTCGCTGATGTTAAAAGGTTTAAGTTGCCATAAGTTCGAGTTTGATTAACCTCTGTTAGGAAATAACAGACGCATTGAGTTGAAGTAGGATATAAATGAAGTTCTTTACATCCACTGCAATGAACTTTTAGTTCATGGGTTTTCTATCACGCAAAGTCAAGTAGTGACGTCCCAGTTTACCCAAGACAATCCCAGTTCTGAGCCCTCTGTCCCAAGGATTTCTGCAAAAATGATTTGTCACGGTTTTACACCACCATTTCCCCAGTGTCATGTCCAAAGCAACATTCTTTTACTTGAAACTAAATTATTTTTCCATGTGTATCCATGTGTGTGTCAAACATACAGTTATTTTATATATACATAAAGCAACTGAACCTATTAAAAAGGTTAAAAATCATCTCAAGGCCACTTCATTGGCATTAGACAAATGCAATGTGGTTCATTATTTTGACTTTTAGGAAAATTCTGATGAGTTGACCTAAAACTAATAAGCCTAAATAATGTAGAACATCTAGAACAGTTATCCTTATGATTGAATATTATAACAAATAATTTAGAGAGCGTGGTTAACTCTTGTCGTTAGCCCGTGGTGGACATTAGCAACAGTAGCATCACACATCAAACAGTCCAAACAGACGAGAAATGTAAAAATATGGTAGTCAGGTATTTGGAATTGCGAGATTGGTGTGCATTTACTGGATGGAACGCACATTTGGTTCCAAATTATTATTTGCTATACCACAAGGAGATGCAAGGATAGGTGGCATTAGAGACTTCACTTTGCTCATGGGTAAGTGGCGCATCAGGTTGGACATAAAAATAACAGTAGAAGAGAGTAGAAGGTGCTTTTTGGAAACCCAAAATTATATCTAATATTAAGAATGAGTCAAGTGTCCCCCTCGCTTAGGTGAATATGCACCATCACTCAACAATGTTTGCTGTCTATGCGTCAAAAAGGTTACTAATTTGGTTCCTGTAAACAAATACAGGGAGCGCCATGTTTTTACCCAAATAGAGCCCAACCCACACTACTAAAGTTACATAGTAAACTATTTTTCATTCCAGACAGTGTTTTACATACACATTTGTCCCTGCCAACTCATCTCTGCATCTGCGTTTCAGAGTCTTAAAGTTCCATTAGTGAGAGGGGTCTATAATTACTTTTGGCATGTGGTATGCATTAAAAATAGCCAATTAGTACAATTAATTAGAGCAGAGACTTGCTATTCACCACCATGCACTACATCGAGACTGGATCATTTGCAAATACGCACAGCGCTGCGTTGTGTTGTTGGACAACGGTGACGCCGCAGCAGGATAACCCCTTCTCTCATTTATATTTCCAGTACATTGTTGCTCTACCCTTTCCCACCTCTCCAGACATATTTCATTTCACTCCCCTACACCTCTTTGTCTGGCCTGCACACCCTCTCCTTAAGACCAATGTATCTCCCTGTCTCTCAGCGGGATCCCCAGACTGTTCGATGCGGCCCGTAATGAGGCCTACGCTCCAATCGGCATGTGAGGAGTTAATAAGGGAACGGCAAAGGCCATCACACCGCAGCACAACAGGCGCGCACCGTACACTGTATATGTGTGTTATTTAGCTGGGAGGGGGGGGAGAGTGGGGGTTATGCCTGGCACGCGCCTAGCTTGCCTGTGGACCGGCGGGGGTATCGATTCGAGGCGAGGAGAGGGCAGACAGGAGCGTATTGCGATCCACCGAGGGACTCCCGCGCTGTATTTTTCATGTTGGAAGAGTGCGCGTGTTTGCTTTCTTTGTCTGCCAGGCTTCCCCCGTTGACATGGCGCACATACAAATGAAGGTTTTGGTTACAACCCGCTGCTCCGGGGGCGTGTGGGTGAGCGCGAGTGGGCCGATTAATGTTTGGCGGAGAGGAGAGCGGGGTTCGGATGGGAGAGGCGGGATCGGGTAACTAGGCTCAGGTGGTCATTCGATAGGGAATTAAATGTGTGTGGATATACGCCGGGCCACATTATTGGAGGGATAATGGATGCACATATGCAAGCTGCAGCTCATTCTGTCAGCGTTAGGTGGTCCGCCGAAATGTAAGCAACAAGGGCTGGCTATTTTATTTACCAAATTAGGTTGGCCATGCAGACAGCTGGGGTTATTACTTGTTGATACGAGTCCTCTAATGCAGACAAAAGAAACAATGCACAAATTGGTTCAAAAAGCTGTAATTTCAGTCATTATTACATTTCCCACCTCAAAATGTGTATGGAAAGTCATGTTCTGCAACTCCTATTCCCGTTCATTACAAATAATAATGACTTTTATTAGCAAAAATCAATTTTTTTTATCTCGTTGCAATGTTGTTCTTTCATTGTTTTGAGGCACTCGCACATGTTTGCGTAATCTTACAATCATTCCCGGCGATTACTCTTAGTGTTACGTCAGAAGCTTATCACAAGCTCCTCCTGTACACCCCTAGCTCCTCCCACTATCCTATGTAACCGAGAAATGCTTTCCTTACCTTATAATCAATTGCAAAGCTTATCCTTCCGTCACAAGTGCAAAAACCTTGGCCAAAGCTACAGCGACACGCATTTTGTGCAACCTTCTCCTGTTCTTTTTTTTGTTTTGTAATTGAAAGCAGGCACAGAGAAGGAGAGTTAGAGGGGCGGGGCTTACTTATGGAGTTCTTGATGAACCAGGAAGTATACCTACAAAAGCTGTTTTTGATTAATGAAGCATTTTTAACCAGCAAACTGTAAGATAGAAGACTATTTGAGATTATTCCCAAATATCTGCGAGAAGCATAATACAGTAACACCCGCTTTTAAGTTCTGTGCCTTTCTGGGTGGGGAGGCCAGGCCACTCCAGGCTCCCCCTCTATCTCTGCCCCTGATTCCCGACATCAAAGCTTTACACTGTAAAGTTAATTGCATCTGTAGAACAGCCCTGTCCAGGTTGTATAGGGTTAACCATCAAAGAATCTCACTGAAGCTGACAGCCCTGCTCACTCTCTGTAATACCATTAATCCAATTTGATTTTGTGACAAAGACATTTAGACAAAAGGCAGTGGGCAAACACACTCTCCCACTGCAGCGCGAGAAGACAAAAATGATTTGATTTTGCAGGAGCTCCGTGGGGCTGAGGGGGAGACGAGAAGGCGTAAAAAAAAAAAAAAAAGTGCCGGGTGTCTTTGTTTGGCAGGAGAGAGAGAAATCAACATAATGAGCCAAAACTGCTTTGTGTCTCGCGCTTTTCGCCTCTCCTCCTCTTCATCCCAGCACCAGACAGCCGCAAATGAACTGCTCCCCAGCCGCTTTTGGAAATAAATAAAAGCCTTGTGTGTATTTTTTATGTACATATGAACTGTGAAGCAGATCTGGAGATGTCTTGCGCTGGTTTTTTTGCCACAGTAAATCCCTCACTCCTGCCTTATCCATCATTCCGCGGTGCTATCTATTGCCTCCATGTGATCCTCCTGGCTCCAAATATCCGATTTACAAGTCAGCCAGAAGGGCAATATTTCAGCGGGCCTCGCTCGGTGCCCAGCGTAAATCACCAGCCTTATCTGCCCCGTGCCTTTCTAATATTTTTCACAAATATTGCATTAGAGATATGTTATCCATTCATGCCCATTCATCTTCAACTTCCAGCCCAAATATGTGAGTCTGTGAGTGCGTATGGTCTAGGGATGTGTTATGAGATTTCTAGACAATGCCCTCGTACTGTCAGCAGTTACTAGTAGGTCAGAAATGAAAAGAAGAGGCATTTCTAACATATATGAGACTAGAGACTACAATATATCACCAAAAGTATTGCTATTGCAGCATTTGGTGACACATGGCAAGAAGACATGATACAGTTGTCCTGTCTAATGGAGATTTACACATGTTTTTGCAAACACAGCCTGAAACCAAATCAAAAGGTTTACAAAAGTTCAATTTTGGACATAAGCTTCCAAATTTTTCTCCATTTAATGTGTTTTAGCCCTGATTTAACAATAAGCTTGTTTTGGCATAATTTAATGAAAAAGTTTAGGTTTAGATTGAACAGAACGTTGAGTGTTTCAATTTATGTTGTTCTTTTGTCATGTAGGGATGTAATGATATTGACGATATCGCGATAGTAAAAGTGCCTCGATATCGCCGTGGTCGTGTTACGATATTAAAAGGGCAAAAAACAACAAGAATAAGCAGGCTCCCGCAGAACAAAGCATTGTAAACTATATAGACCATGATCCTTTGCGTTGCGTCGTCACAAGAACCGCCGTTGAGCCAACAGGCGAGAACACAACAGGTGGCTGACAAAAGCATATTAAATGTTAGTTTTTTGTTATCATCATCATAAACACATTATCGTGAGCTATCATACAATACCATGAGCCTCTCCACAATATCGCAATACATATCGTACCATGAGATCAACATTGATATCGTATCGTACCGTGAGATTTTGATATCGTTACATCTCTACTGTCATGTAATGGCAGCAAACCAAATGTTTACAAATGGACAATTCTGGTAGAATGGATCAACACTAAAAACTAAAATCCAATTGCAACCTTGGCATCAGTATCATCATTCTGGAGGGCAAGATGAACTTAAGTACATATTTACAATCCCACACACTGAAAAGATCTAAAATTAAATAAAATAGAACTGCGTAACAGAAGCCAGAGCTAGAAAGGATGTATAGATCGTATGGACCATGAGCAACAAGCTATACAGCCATTGTTTATTCCTTACGCTGATGCTAAATCAAAAACAACATTTGAATTTCCACATGGACCTTCCTGTTACCGTTTGCAAATCAACAACATCCATCATGGTACCAGCTAAACAACTTTGCAAAACAACAGAGCAGCATTGTACCCCGAGACCCTCCCTCCAGACATGTGAATAGAGCCTGACAGCCTGAACACGAATAAAGAAGGCATTAATGGCTGTTTTGTGAGCTCTTTTGGGTTTGAGGAGAAAAGATTGAAGACGGGACCATGCTCTCGCTCGGCTGGACCCTACAAACCAACACTGAGGGAGCCACACAAGGAGCTAAGGGAGCTAATTGCAGTCCTGGCACGGGCAGCACCTCCCAGTTAAAAAACACCAGAACGGAATGGGCCTCCCGCAGCTGTGCTAAAGTGGGACAAATAGAGCGGTCCCCAGCTCCGAACACACACATCCCATGTAGTACATTAATAAGACTGGCTGACAGACTCGCTCCGGGCCGGACACAGGCGAGGAGCGCTAAGCACAGGAGTCAGAAAACAAAACGGGGCACGATCGGCGAGTGGTTGGTGCTCTCGGGCCTTCAACAAGAAGCTACTGTGAAAGGAGATGAAAGTGAGGAGAGCCAGTTGAATTCACTTTCTAGAATTTGACGATGGCCTAATTTCAGTTGGAGGGCAGCAATGGGAGAGAGATGTAGGAAATCTCAAAACAGGCAATTCACAAAGGTGGAACCTGATCATTGTTAGGTAGTTTGGGTCTACGGCCCTGTCATGTACATGTTTTTGAATTTTGTCACCACTTTTGGACACCTCTATGAGAATATAATTTGTTTGTGGATGCTGAAAGAGAACAAATTCAAATTTGTGCCAGATTTTGTATCATGTGAAAAAGCCCAAAAATTACAGAGATCTATTAACCCTAAACCAGTAAAAGAAAAAAAAAAAAAATCATTTTGATGGTTACCATCGTTCCGTATCGTTGTGCATCATTTGGTTGTTGGAAGGTGCTATACAAATAAAATTTGATTGATTGTTTGATTGATTAATGACACTCTTCACTGTAGGCTTTCGCCTAATCCCACTGCGGCATCAATCCACATTTACACTATCCTTAGAAACCATGTCACCAACTGTAAAGCTCTGACTGTCACAGAAAAAAGGTAAAATCCCAAATGCATGCAACAGTAAAACTCACAGAGACATGTCCTCCCCCCAATTAGCACCAGCTCCTGTCAAGCTCTGAGCACGCTCCTCTTTCGGCTGTCACCGTCCCTTCACCCTCCGCCTAAAGCTCCTCTCCTTCTCCCTGACACTTCCACCACTCTCTAATTGGCCTTGTAAATAATTATTGCAATTAAAGCCACAATTAGGAGTGGAGAAGCACGGCCATTAGTCTCACAATAAATGTCACCGGCAGCGCTCTGTATAGCAGGACACGAATGCCGATCTTTTTATATGTGCGTACTAGTGGGACAGTGAAAGGAGCAAGGAGGGGGGTTTGGGGGCCGGGATGGAGCTGGTGGAACACTTGCGGTTCTTAATTATAGACTTGATTATTGTGGCAGGACAGATCACGTTGACAAAGCGCGCACTGGCCTTCAGCGCAATCCGTGGTGTTCTGGGTGTTAGCTACACCTGTACTTGTTTAGTCTGGAGAAAGGGCACGGGGATTGATTGAAGGGGGCAAATGGGTCCCATGGCAACGCTGTAAGGCAGGGAAAGTTTATTTGTAGAGCGCAGTTCGTACACAAGGCAATTCGAAGTGCTTCACAGCTACATGAAGTCCATCCAGTTTAATCACTTATTAATAACATTAAAAGCAAAGAGTCAGGGTTCCCACTCTTTACTTATTTTCCAGGTAATTTCCAGGATTTTCCATGACATTTAAAAGTGCAAAAATACATAAAACATTGTGATTAGGTTAATAAAAAGTGAATAAAGAAATTCAACAACAATAATTACACAAAATAAAGACACATTGAAATGCCCTCCCTTCTTTATAATTGCCATTTTTGAATTTAAATTCCAGTTTCCAGTTGCATTCAGCAGTTAGAACACAGGGAGATAGGACAAATCCAGGCTACAGCTGCTTGGTTTTGCATTAAACTTCTGCTAACAATGTGAACGGCAGTAAAGGGAAGGAATATACAGAACAAAAACTGACCTCACTTTAGAGCTTTGATGGTGATCCTTTCCTTTTTCTACCGTTCACATTGTTAGCAGCGCTTTAATGCATGCAAAACCAGGCAGCTGTAGCCAGGATTTGTCCTACCTTCCTGTGTTCTAACTGCCGAATGCAACTGGAAACCGTGGCAAAGAAGGTAAATCAGAAACTGGCAATTCAATCAACCTTGTGTGGACCTCTGGGGACCCCCTATGAAGAATTGTACACCCCACTTTGAGGTCCCGACACCAGGGTTGGGAACCGCCTCCCTCAAACGATACCTCTTTATCGCCACGATCTTTCCGTTCTCATCAGATACAGTGTGTATGGCGCACTATAGCACGAGAAGAAGAAAGGGAGGAGGAGGAGAGCTGGTTAATGGTGAAGTGTGGAGGCTGCAGAGACAGAGATGTCAAAGATCAAGTTCCTCATTATCTCACATGAGAGACTGGTCCCAGGCAGTGGGCGCTCGACTGCAGCAGACACACTGTAGGATCACATCATAAAGTCAGGCACAGGCAGTCTCTCCACGGGCTCCAACATCAGGCTCCAACATCAGGCTCCGATCAGCCGCTGAGGTGAACGAGTGACGCAAGAAACTTGTTGAAGAAATTCTACTCCCGAGAGCATGAACTCGAGAAATATCCTTCAGTAGGAAACATTGCATACATCAGGTTTTCTACGGGCAGCAGATCTTAAGGCGAGACACTGCAGCTGAACAGGGGACACAGTTTAATTGAGTGATATGAATTTGAAACTTTTTGCTGTATTACTGGGGGGAAATGAATGCATGTTTTCTATTATTTTATGTTTTCATATGAAAAAAGTATTTTACCATGAAAATGAAAATGGCCAAAATTGCCTATATTTTTGATGTTGCAATCACTATCCTTACAACATTTGAATATCTTCAAAGTTTATGAATAAAGTTGTTATTCGTAAAAATAAAGTTCAAATTTGACCTGTTTTTTGAGGTTCAAAACTCAAAAAATCATGCTAGGAATTGAATATTGAAAAATCCCTCTGAACCAATCTTCAAAATATGTATGTCCAAGACTGGAAAGTTTGGAGTCTGTATATGCTAAAGTGGAGATGTTGCCCCAATGTGAGAAAAATGCATTTTGAGAAAATGGTCATTAAAGTTACACTCCTTATTGTAAAGATTAGGGCCCAAAACATGAAAATTGAAAAAATTAAGTTTCATCTGCACTGCCTCCCCTTCATCTCAGAAACGCTGGTATCAAAATTATTTCCCAGTTTTCCATTAGAAAATGAGGGTGCGTTCAGGTGCAATTTTCTACTCGACAAGTGGTATCCACAATCAATTCCGAGACCACATGAAGGCAGCATAAGCGACACCTAAAGAAACCATCGTAGCACCCTTCACGGACAGCCTCGGGACAGGGCTCGCGTGCACTGACCTCACCGAATCACACGGGAATTAGGGATGCGTCTGTAAAAAAGGGGGGAATGGGAGGTAAAACGTTGGGAGCTCCAAACTGGGGTGCAGCCTATTTCTATTAATTAAGGCCTTGATGGCGGCTGACAGGACGTGTGCCGCTATCAAATAATGAGGTTACGATTCGCCAATGGTTCCAGGGCGCGCACCGTGATTAGCGCTAATCCCGGGCTTAAGTCAATTAACAATGCCTTTGCAGGGGCTCATGCAAATCGGGGGCTGTGATGGGTGGGCTTACAGTGGAGAGGGGGGTGTGACATGCAGATCTGTGCGCACATTTCATTTAAGGGAGAATCCACGGTCTTCAGAGGGCAATTTGTTCAGCATTTGACACATACATTAATACGTATAACCTGCAGTGCCCCGTCCATTTCTGCTCCAGTTCTTGATGTAGGATCTTGTTCAAAAATGTCTAGCTTAGGAAATACCCTTTTGTGCATGTTTTATGTTGACATGGGGCATGGAAGCCCAGAAGCCCAGATACTGACCTGCAATTAGATTTTCTTCAAAATAAAACAAAAAGTAAGTATTTTTTTTCCAACATACCAACAAAATAAAGCTATACTTATAAAACTGCCTTTATCCATCCAACATAGGCAATTTTGGCATTTTTTATGCATCACATACCTTATTTTTCCAATGAAAGTATAAAATGACAAAACTTTTATTTATGTCAGTAATGTGTACAGTAGAAGTGTCAATTGATATCACTCAATTTATTTTGGAGTGGACAATTCCCGATCTATAAGCCGCTACTTTTTTCACACGCTATGAACACATACTACACACACTATACAACGGTGGCGCTTATTTAAAGATTTTACGGGCTAACGGCCACTAGGGGCACTAAAAAAGCATGTGTTTTCCCTCTGGGGCGAAATGCCTGGCTGTTCTATGCTGTGACTAAAGCGTGAAACACCTGGATTTTATGTAGCCTGCCCAAACCAGAGCGCAGCACTGGCTCAAAACTGCAGTGAGCTGTTTACGTGGTTCAACGCGGTGTCAGGCGAGAGACATGTAGTAGTACAGTGGTCGGCTGTGTGCACGACCCGTGCGAATCTCTCGGCGGTCAGTCGTGGAGCGACCCTCGAGAACGGGCATGGACTGTCGGAAGTGGACTTGGACATCCAGAGCCGGCGTGAGCAGTGAGGGACTGTTGGGAGCAGGCAGGTCTCTAGTACCAGGCAGGTCTCTAGTACCAGGCAGGTCTCTATTACGCACCCCACATTACAACGTGGTCAACTGCGGCTTATGGACAGGTGCGGTCTATATACTGTATTAACTTTTTTCTTTTTAAATTTGGATGGTGTGGCTTATATTTAAATTACGGTAAATCTTAATCTTTCATTAGGAAAGATTTTAACCCTGAGTAGAAAGAAGAAGACAGTCTGTGTGGAAGACAGTTTGGAGGTTTGAACAATGGCGTAATTGTACCAGGAAGTAGAAAATGAAGCGCTGCAGAAGTCAACATAAAAGGACCAATGCAAGCAGTATTCATTCAAAACTGTGTGAGTGAAGTGAAATACTGCTCCGGGACTGTTTTTGATGAGGGAACCACGTTATAACATGGTTAAAACCTCAAAAAAGTCGATTTAGCATGAGATGTCTTCTTTAAATTTGACATTTTCAAGACTAAAAGTAAATTACAATATGCTGATGATGTCATGTTAGAAATATGACAAAATTAACCCTGATCAAAATTGAGTTTACAGTGCAAGTTTAAACACATAATTAATTGATAATAAGTAGTCTCACAACACAGTATTTAAGTGTTATACATAATAAAACCGTATAAAGAAGGTTTTTGATTGATACAACATACCGCAATAATTACAACCTTTCCAATTAAGTTGTGACAGATTTCATTCTATTTCAGTCCTCCACTGCAGGCTGCAACACTAACAACACCGCTCTTATCAGTCATCATTACATAGAAGTGTCTGAGTGGCTGGGATCAAACATATGGCTGCTATAAAAACATCATTTAAAGATGGGCCCCTCCGACCCGCGGCCTGACCCCTGAGGTTTGATGAACAGACTGTGTCAGCCCCCTGAACCCTCCGCGACCCTTCACCCTCCCGGGCGCTGAGAGACGGACCATAAACATGTCTATGCGGCGGCGGCGGCGGCACATGGAGCCAGTGTGTCAACATGTAAAACTAACCGCTACATGTGACTAACGCACCAGCAGCGGGGCACGGAGGTAATTGAGTTATTTCCTTTGAAGAGCAAGTTCAAACCACCAAAATCACAGCTGCAGCATCATCTGACACAAAATCACAAGGTTTGAATAGATTCACTTCCTTCACACTCATAATGTGGTGGGAAGGGAAGGATGTAGTTGCTTCATTTGCTAAAGCATCACATGCTCCATACAAATACAATTGCTGTGTATAGGTTTTGGCACCGCATCCAAGCATGTTCTATTACAACTTCATCTCGTCTTTATGTACAAATATGGTGGGAATCGAAAGGGGCTGTCAGTGGAAATACTGTAGGTTGTGTTCACGTCATAGATTCTACATACAACTCTATGGGAGAGAAACAGTTTTTGAAAATTGACAAATGTTGTATCAGTATTTGATAGTGATTGTATTCACAAACCTAGCCATATTATTCTCTACTGGCTTTCTGTTTTTAATGTGTTTTTAATCTGTAAAGCACTTTGGGTTGCATCTCTGTATGAAAAGCGCTTTATAAATAAACTTTGATTGATTGATTGATGGCTTTCATGCACACGTTTTTAAAGATTCTCACCACTTTTGGACACTTTTATGAGAAAATAATTAGACCTAAGTTCAAATGTGCTGACAGAGAAGACATTGAACTTTGTGACATGTGTTTGTGTAGGTTCTCAGTCGTACAGGAGTTGTCCATCGTAGGCAGAAATTCTTCAGTCTTCATCTGTACTCTGTAGTTGAAATGTAGGACGTTTCGATCTTACTCCAAAGATCGTCATCAGCTACTGAAGGTCTGGACACGCTGTGGGTTTATAAAGCTAGTGAACCAGCAGGAGGAGTCAGCCTCTAGAGAGGAGGGCCTAGAGGCTGACTCCTCCTGCTGGTTCACTAGCTTTATAAACCCACAGCGTGTCCAGACCTTCAGTAGCTGATGACGATCTTTG
>OMNZ01021394.1:0-24732 GCA_900303255.1 Lesueurigobius sanzi | reverse complement strand
CAGCTGCCCCCTGCCCCCCTGCCCCCATGGCCCCAGAACAGATTACTCCATAATAAAACATAACCAGTACAAGAGGATTAGTCACAAATACATGTTCAGCTCTGGACCAGGCCTGTGTGGAAACGGCTGCTTCCGTGCTAGGCTCTTTAGGACCTTGGACATGGCTTAGACAAAATACTAGAAATCAGAATTACACTATGATGTAGCTGACTCATATTGATGCCAAGATGCCACTGATTTACTCCGTTTGGTATCATCAAAACTGGCTTAAGCATTTGGTATCAAACTCCACACCATACAATTGTCACTTCAATTGATGATGTTGCAAAATTAGCCCTGAATTTGCTTAATACACCTGCACTAAGCGTCACCCCAGTTACGCAACAGATCTGGATGTTTGAGATCGTTCCTAGAAAGCATTGGCACTCAGGCGGAGAGTGAAGCTCAAGACCTGCTCTGTGCCAAGTTTGGCCAACACCATTAGAGCATTAAGTACCTTCAAATACTGTGAACTTATTCTACATCGTTTTAAAAATGCATTTGCCTTTCAAGTCATACCATATTCATTTCACTGCATGCCTCAGGTGAACATGCAGCAGAACACACGCAACTCAAGATTTTTGCGTCTCAGTCCAGTGTCTATACATCATTTGTTGGAGTCAGATTTGTAACCTTGAATTATTTTAATGAAATGCTTGTGTCATTGACTCGTTTTCTTTTTATTCTACAGTTTGTGTCTTGAGCTCTGTCTGTGTGTAATGTGCAGTGGATTAGCTCTGAGACTGCAGTAGTTAGGCAGGTTTAACCCACTGATCCCTGCTTACATGTGAGCTCTAATCCACACAGCTGACATGCTTCCATTCAACACAGGCTTCAATCACTGCATGTGGTTCTGCCTGGTCTGTATTGTGCTGTCATTATCAATTCAGTACCTGCAAATTTGATATGCAGCACTCCCTGCTAATAAATATGATCCAAGAAGACGTCGATCTGCTTGAAAATACAATCAAATACAGACCACATCAGAATTTCATATGATTCAGGGCTTTAATACAGTAGTAAACATCATTTCAAAGGCAAAATGAGGTGCAACATGAGTTACATAAAGCTATATGCCATTTTCCACTTGCACTTGCTATTCAGCACCTTAAATTTAATCAAAATTCAGATTTTAGTTTCTTGCTACCTTCCAAACTGCGGAGCCTGGCAAGGGACATGAAGGTAAACAAAAAAATAGGATGAGAAAAAAAAATCTCCCGACTTTTAAAAACTTGGCACCCCAAGTTTTTAAGATTTAGTTAGTGGTGCTGCTGTGCTAATTATTTGTTTGCACCTCCGGGCACAGTGGAAAAGAAGGGAACGATTTATAGCATTCTATTTTGAGATTGGCTTAAGACATAAAGACATAAAATCCCTTCTTCATTACAGACATGGATATCATATAATAATAATATAATATCTCCATTAGGGACATTTCTTGATCGTAAAAGTCCTCCTTCATGACAGCTCTTTGTGCGCCATCTAGCTTTTGCAATAGCCCCGCCTACTACGTTGTCTTGCTAGCCCATCAAGTATATTCACACCATGGATGCTGTGTATTTTAATATTTAGAAGGTATTCCTCAACTTCAGTGCATATTGTAATACTTTAACCATAATCTGGAGAATATCCTCAGGTAATTCTCCAAAAAGTCTGTAACCCATTAAGGCATGCATTGAAGGGGCGGGGCTATTGCGGAAGGTAAAAAAAAAACTGTTGAGATTCGTTTTTTCTTTCTCCTCCGTGTCTCTTGCCGGGCTCTGCACCAAACACTACTGCATTATTGCTCATTTTCCTTTGCTCTGTCCTCAGCTAATCACATGGCTTTTTACAACGCAAAAGAAATCATCTCTATGAGGATTCTTAAGTATTGTTTTTTAATTTTCCCCCAAAACCTTAAAAAGACATTGCGATGATGATGAGTAATGGTGACCTTTTGTAGAAGTACATTCAAAGGTTTATAAAAATGTATATCCCTATCAGATTAAGTTGAAGTTAGCTGGTTGTGTTATTAATCAGCCTGCAACTGTATCAAGATGTCACAGAAAGCACCTTGTGTCTCCTTGAGTGAGACGGAAGGTGCTTTTTGTTTACTATGATTGTGTTTCTAAATTTGAAAGCATCTTTGAATGTCAAGCATTAAGCAACAAGAAGAGGAAGCAATAAATATGTATTCTTCAAGGAGACTAAAATGCATATTTTGACAGCTACATGAATAAAAAGTTTGGTTTTGGGAGCAACTAAACAACACTACTGTAACAGATTTACTCTTTGATATCCAAACAAGGCAATTCATTTCCATGCTAAATACATGTCTACAGTTTTAGTCATAACGCACACAACAACCTGCTTAGCGTCGTGTATAACTAAAAAAAAAAAAATGTGTTCATGTAATGTTTTATTTATGATTTCCAAGCTAATCTGTGCTGACATTGGGGTTAAATCCTGGGCTTTATTGCTGTGGAAAAAATGACCTTGCATCAGTGTGAGGCATTATAGCATATTACAGGGGGCTGATCCTTTCCACCTTGACAAGTCTGCACCACTGTGTGTGAAAGTCAATGGACAAACTAATTGCGGTGCGCTCATTAAAGTGAACCTCCAAAGCCTGCTTAGTCTGTATTAGTGAAGGAGGTTCTCAGCAGGGCGCGTGTTTGTTCAGTACCACTTTCAATCCAATTGCTGGAGGAGGATCACTGGCCTCTCAGATGGCCCCTACATTTAAAAATAACAGAAGTAAACATGCCTGAGTGGGAAATCACAAAGTTAACCACAGGGCTTATTCTTATTCCTCTGCGCTTCACCCACCTTTATTTCGATTCAGGCAAACAAAACTCAACAATCAATAATCAGTGACAAGTCAGATTTAGTATAGAGATGAAACAGTCACATGAATGGACATTAGGACATCACAACATTCTAAAGAGCCTATAGTTTAAAATTGAGGTGGAGGGCAGGTAGGAATCCTATGGTAACTGTTAAAATGCAGGTTTTTCGACTTGGTTTATCGGTAATATCTCTGTAATTTCTCTGCCAATCCACACATGTAACAAATACTAGCACAAAGTTCAATGTCTTCTCTGTAGGGCTGGGTATCGTTCATTTTTTTACCCCGATACTAGTACTTTAAAGACGCTTGGTTTACGATACCGGTACCTGAACGATCAATACCGATACTAAAGTATTTGTCATCTACACAAATTAGTAAAGATCTAGGTAAGTTTAAATGACCCAAATTCATCTTATTTATCTAAATGTTTTAATGCTCATTTGACCTGATTCAAAGGTGTTTTTGACTTGTGTCAATAGATTTCTACTTATTTCCTTTTTTATTTAAATTTATATGCCAGTGGGGTAAGAAAATTGCTCTGGTCCTTCTGGCAGTTTTATTTTCCTACTTCAAGCGAGATTACCTTGGAATCGGTAAAAATCATGAAATAAGCCAAATAATGTAGATGACATTAGTAAATATGTCTAATCTAGTCATAACTGCTCTGAACAAAACTAATATTCTCAAATCAAGTCATTTATACTCATTCTTGATTTTTAGTTTTGTTGTAGAACCATAAAACAGAATAATGTTAATTTATTCAATAAAAAACTGTTTTTTTTTAGTGATGTTATCATTTATTTGAGCTGAAACGCCCAAGTTACTTTCTTTAGTGCAATCTCAGACCCACCAGGCAGACAAATTTGCTTTCTAAAGAAAAATATTTTTCGGTACCTTTTTTCGGTACTAACTTATCGATACCGGTAGTAAAGTACCTTCATTATTTTTTCGATACCATACTGGTATTTTTTAACGGTACCCAGCTCTGCTTCTCTGTCATCACATATGATCTAAGGTTTAATTATTTTCTCATAAAAGTGATCAAATTCTTTGTTATTATTTCTTTTAAAAAGTCTTTATCTCCCATACAGTTGTATTGCCCTCCAACTGAAATATAATTCCATAATGTGAATGTAACCTATAAGTATGCACTGTAGTGTTTCCCTTTTTTATCTGGCGTTCCCCTTGGACCATTCATTTATAATTCGAGTAGCCCCTGCCTCGATGATTTTGCTGATTGTTAGAAAGTGAGTCAGTAAAATTACGCAAAATACTGTCAAACTCCCACTCTTCACTGTTAAATGTTTTTAAATAGCTTTTCTTTAAACAAATTCAATTGGGGTTTCTCATATGTTATATCTGAAATTGTTCCGAGTACCCCCTGCTAAGCTCTCGTATACCCCCAGACGTCCCCGTACCCTTGGTTGTGAAACACTGCTGTGGTAGAACAATCAGTTGTCTCTCACACAGTTACCAGCTTCAAACTTTGGTCTGATGTTTTTCCTCTCTCTGTTCTCCCCTGTAGGTGGTTCCACCCCAACATCACAGGACTGGATGCTGAGCAGCTCCTGTTGACCCGGGGCGTTCACGGCAGTTTTCTGGCCCGACCCAGTAAGAGCAACCCAGGGGACTTCACCCTCTCTGTCAGGTGGGTCCTCTCTCACGTTTGTGCTGAGTCCTGTTGGATCAGTGTTCTCAAATGAGCTCAAAGTTCAGAAATTCTGTTTCTAGATGCATTACGGTAAATAGTTCAGCCACTTACACAAAAGGCTACTTCAATTTTACATGGAATATACGCATCTCTTCAGCCGTAGTTTGCACAAGGGGTTTTGATTTTGCTTTATGTATAAAATTGTATCTAGTTGACATGAGACACATTGGGACCTAGCCTAAGTTACAATTCTGTGTACGTTCTCAGTCATACAGGAGTTGTCCATCGTAGGCAAAGATTCTTCAGTCTTCATCTGTACTCTGTGGTTGAAGTGTCGGACGTTACAATCTTTGTCCAAAGATCTTCCTCGCAAAATGAGTAGACTTAACACGTTCATGGGTCTCTTAAGAGGAAACCAGTAAGAGGAGTAACCTTTAAGTCCCACCTCTCTTAGTACTAAAGGTTGGCAAAACATCTTAACCTATTCACACATGATAAGTGCTCGTTACTTTCATATTGTCCCGCCCTGGGCTTAGTTCTAAGGCTGTTGACAATTCTCTATGGCCCTGCATCATTGTCCAGCTAAATTAGCATGACATGGGATGGTTTTGAGCTACAGTTGTTGCTGCTGTTGTTGTTGTTGTTGTAGACCGGTTTCTGTCTAAGGGCGTTTTCACACTGCCACTAGTTCGGTCGACCCAAAGGGACTTTCGAGCCGGCCGCACCACTTTAGACCGCTCTAAAGAGCCGCGCTCAGAGCGGCTGAAATGGCTGGTCTCGGACCGATCTGAGCCGCACTCTGCACTGGCCCAGGTGTGGTGTGAATGTGGTCGACCTCAGGCCGACCTAGTTTCATTCTGCGTTTTGAGTGAAGACAGATTGATTGTTAAAGTGGGAGGCTATACTGTGATTTTTAGCTCATTAACCTGCGTCTCTGCTCTGCCGATGCGCACCTTGTGCCAAGCGAGAGGGAAAGGAAAAAAAAAACTCGCAGCAACTCTTCTTTTTGGGACTGTAGCCGTAGCCTCTCAGCTTATGCGGATTCGCCACGTGACTGTTTATAAAGGAAAACTAAAGTTTGCAAAGCTGCCTTCGTTTTGGCCATAATGGGTATTTAGGAGAGAGAGAGAGAGAGAGAGAGAGAGAGAGAGAGAGAGAGAGAGAGAGAGAGAGAGACACCTCTTTAGTGCGACGCACAGACAGAGTATGTGAACACGACTGAACTAAAGCTGAAGTAAAAGCAGCTCCAAGCTCCTGGAGCGATCTCAGGTCGGCCCAGAAGGCGCTCCAACGTGTGTGAAAACGCCCTAAGAATACTGTTATAAGTTAAAATTACTAAAAGTATATTTGGCGTTCAGTAATGTGACCTGAAAATAAATACATTTGCCAGTTTTTGGTTATTTATTGTAAAGTGAGCTTCATTATCTCATTTTAAGTGCTATGTTTCTTCTTAATTTAAGTGGAAAATCTCACAATTTCATGAACATTTCATGAACACTAACTAAAATTAACGGCAAAAATATTTATTTCAAGAAAAATGTACTTAGTTCTTCATGTCTTTTTGTAGGGTTAGTAAATGGTAATGATGTGAACTTTATAGCCTTTTTTCATTGTTATTCCACAATAATTGTATGCTATATTTTACATGATTCAATTCTTATTTGGGTCGCAGCTTGTCAGGCTGATGGTGGCTCACAACGCCGTGCCAGTTGAGAACCACTGGTCTGTATGACTGTAAAATTGTTAAAATTGAAACTTTGACGCCTGGGGGACCTGAAGTTGTTTGTGTGGCTGCTCTCCGGTGTAACACGTGTGACGTCTGCATCGAAGGAGATCAGGTGTTATTGGATCAGGAAAAGGGAGAAGGAAGCGGTTTCGGAAACAGCCTAGGCATCTTGATCTTTAGTGAATGACATAGGTTTTGCATGAATGTGGTCTGTCATATCAAAATGCCAACGGCAAAGGAAAACTTATGGTTATGCTTGATTAATCTCCTCTGCCTTCTGAAACAGAAAATCATTATGCTTTGCACATGGACATTGATTTCCTAAACATTTCTTGTGTGGCCTGTACACTGATGTAGATGTTGCTCAGAGTAAACAGAGCTGTTCAAACACAGTATAATAATCACAGATGGCAGGAAACAGGAAAGAGTTCAAAGTGTGGTTCTGCCTTATTACAGACTCAGGGGAGAAGTTTCAGCTTTCAACAGACTGACTGAATGTCAAAATAACTGAGTAGGATATGGGTCCTACCTGATCGTGATTGATATTCTCCACAACGATCGCTATTGTCCACTGCATGACCAAAGCAGATGGGCAGCTCTAGCAAAGCTTATTATCTACGGCATGACAATTAAGATGTGCAGGGCTCAGACAAAGGTGAAGCCAACATCTCCACAAATATTTCAACAATTATTTTTTACACTTAAACATTTTCTGTATCTTGTAAGTTGGTATCGCTAGACTCTCCACCTCGCTCTTGTACATGGATTAATTTGGACTCTTTGAGTGTGAGTCTGTGGACGTTAAGACACGGTTTGAAATGTTGAGTAATGCTCGCTCAGGCCTTGACCAGGGCCTGTGGTTAGTGCGGTGAGTGTCATAAATCACTCTCTCCGCAGGAAGACTAGTGGGAGACTACAGCCACAGTCAGCTGTCCACAAAACCATAAGTACACAACAGTCGGGTCAAGTGGGTAGACGGGTCAGCCACTTTAGAACATGATGAAGAGGAGCATTGTGGAGGAATGCATATCAAGATTTGAAAAGAACAAACTGTTCCTCTGTGCATTGAAACAGAAATAAGAGGTCTACACTAGAGTGCTGTTGGTTTACTTGCTAAGCTGCAGCAAAACCTCCCTGTTTATGTTTATGTGCTGCTTGATCTACTCTCATATCATTAAAACTGAAAAATAAAAAAGATGAATTCTGCCATGTTTCAAACAGCTCTAACAAAACAATCATGATATCATTTTTGTTTTGGGCTTCAAGCTGTTTAGTGAGAGAATGTGTCGCTCTTTGCTTTTGATAAAAAATAACACCTTATTTTAATAGTGAAAAACGATTATATTTTGAAATTATTATTATTTGTTAAATTGTTGACCACGGCCTTCTGCTTCAATGCCTTTTTTCCAAGACCAAAGTTATACGGTTTTGAATCATAGTTCATTTACATTATGGACTGCGTAGCATCTCAAACATTTCACTTTTGTAGCGATGTTTCAAACACTGTTCTTCAAATGCCATTGCCAGTGGGTGCACATGAGTAAGTAAGTTTTCCTCAACACACTGTGCCCCTTCAGCAGCAGAGATGCTCATAGGGCGCATTTGCCACTGTCAGATTCTCCAGAAAAGGCGCATAATGGCCGGGGGAAATTACAATCATTATCTGCACCAATGCACCACTATTTATACATACAAAAGAGCCCACCGGGTACGCCTTAGGTCTCATGCTTAATCTCTGGAGAATGGAGGTGGTGGGAAGAGTTTGATGCCAAAACTGACAGGTTTTTTGGGAATTAACGGAAGATAATTGCTTAATTTTGCTATTCATAGTTCAGCTTATCATGCCAATAACTCATTCAGTCTGTCTGCAATGGGATACACACATGGATGGGCTTATCAGAGTAGAGACGTTAATTAGGCCAGTCATTAGGCAGGTTTCATCTTACAGAGACCATTATGAGGGAGCTATCAGCACTGATATGCTAATGTATAGAGAGACTGTTGTCTGCCAGTTTCAGTTTTATCTCTCCCTGGCGGTTCTCCAGCATCTTTCTACTTGTGCAGTTCAGTGGACTGGAGCCTGGACAGCTTTCTTGTGTCCTCAACTGCATTTTGACATGTTGGCTGTGTGGTTAGTGCTCTCACCTCTCAAACTCCCAAACTCCCAGTCCTGCTCTCCAAGTGGCGATGTGGGTTTCCTCCTGGTGCTTCGGTTTCTCTCATCAGCCTTAAACACGCACTATAGACTAAATAGTCTCGGTTACATTGTCCTGACCAAACTTAGCTCAACATCTGGAAACAAGTTGTCCCCAAAGCTCCCGACAGGTTGCCCCATTTGCATTGAAGGATGGGTCCAATTTTCCCCAATAAACTATGGCTTAATTGATCATGAAATGTCCTAATCTATTCTCCACAAATAACTCTAAAATGGCAGGGCTCTGGTCGTACCGCAGTTTATTTAAGCTGGTCATGTACTGCTGCTCCTTTGTTTTTTGTTTTTTTTTCCCGCAATGGTTCCATAGACCTAACAATCCCCGTGTGTGCATATAATAATTGTTGTTCTACACTCCTCATACCAACTACAAATTAGCAGAGGCCTTTACACACCAATCTAAAAGTTGTATTATGGACATAAAGCAGCATAGACTAATTCCAGTTTGACTATTTGCTCATAGTAAAATCAGACGGCAGATCCTATTTTAAAAAATTCAACACCTAGCACAGTAGCTCTGGAGTGTCTGAGATCTAAGAAGTTGCAGAAACTAATGAGCACATTTGGAGACTTCTGAAATGTTCTTAGTTCTGATTCTGTGCCAGAAGAAGTTGAAAGGCAGAAAGTTTGCGCTGGAGCAGTCAGGTCAAGTTTACAATATCATTCCTCAAACTTGTTATGCACCCTAAAGACCTGGGGTAAGTTTGAGGAGGCTTAGAAGAGAACTCTGCAGACCGTATTAGTGCTCCAAGCTAATGGATTTTCTTGTGTTATATAAATGTGAGCCTGATATGTTTCCACTGTGCCACACTATTTATAGGCCAATAAATAGACTCCTTATCATCAGCTCTGACTGTGGAAGCTGCATTCATCCATGATCATGCAGTGAGTTCTGATCAAGGTAGCGTTAAAATATGTTGAAATATAGATGGTTCTCAGACCAAACAAGTTGAAGTAATTACACTATAATAGGTTTCCAGTCGGACTTTTGGAGGCACTGAATGTCAGTGTAAATTTGAATTGTTGTCTTGTCCTATTTTTCTTTTTAATGAATTGGACTACGAGTCTGAAATAAAGATGAATTGAAATTGAATTGAATATAAAAGCAGCCGGGAAACACTAAAAAGAACATATCACTAAATAGGGCTGCACAATATGAGAAATAATTGTGATATAATTCGACAACTGTTTTGGAATATTGCAAACACATATGGCAATGGCAACTTTATTTATAATGCACTTCAAAAGACAACTGGGTTGAGACAAAGTGCTACAGAGTTTACAACAATAAAAAGAGGTATAACAAAGTGATTAAAAACAATGAATACTATCTGAACAAACACATATAAATGTTATTGTAATATTTTACTAAAACACAGGACATTCCAATACATTTTTTTCAGCAACTTTTGTCAAAATCATAATAAATAAGGCTAAACAGTGCAAAATTTAGAAAATCTTGACTATAACTTTTTAAGTAAACAATAGACCCTTTTGCTACATCATCCGTGACATCTGCTGGAGGCAGGAAGTGAGCAAGAGAAATAAGGTTGAACTCAAACTAGCGACTATAAGCGTACAACTACAACTAAAAAAACTTAAGGTGCAAGAACAAGAGGAATGACGATAAAATAAGGTTTTATCTGATATTTCCGGTTGATAGCTGATATAACAGTTAGACATTTACTATGACCACAGCTACAATGGAAATAGATAGGGATCTAGTTTTCCGCCTCCAGCTAAACCCTGAATGTTTACAAACAAGGAAAGGGTCTACAGTATATAGTTAATGCATAACCTTATATTGTGTTAACAAATATTTAGCAATATATTTCGCTGCTTAAATTATTACTGGTCTTAAAACGAAATGGCATTGTTGTTTTTTATGTTGTAATTTAATAATAAAAAGGTTTGTTGTGACGGTGTAGTTGCCCCATAGAGCGTATAAACTAGTATGGAGGTACAATTGGCTAGTCCTCCGTGAAGCCAGTTAGCATACAGAGCAGCCAGTTAGCATACAGGGACAGGCTCCGGACCCTGGAGGCTCCTAATGACTTTCCATTGAAACCTTTTGGCCCCTCTTTATATCATTATTGGAAATAGTCTTGTTAATATGACAGTCAAGTGCTTGTCTTACCACGCGTTACACTGTGTTCTTTGTATATTTTCAACTTTATTTAAGATATTACCAACAATAACTGGCCAATCAGGTGCCTTCTTGCTCTAGGGCTGCATGATTTTGATAAAAAAACAAATTGCGTTTTCAGACAGAAATTGTGATTACGATTCGATTTGCGATTTTAATATTAAATATTTATGTTGTATATTTTTGTTGTATTGTCTAAGCATGGAAATGTTTGTGTCACAATATACTCCTAAATCTGCTATTGTACATTGCAGTAGTACTCATTTATTATATTTCAGCTTCATGAAACGCTGGAGACGCAAGAAAGAAAAAAAACCTCAGCCTTTGGGGTTGCAGTATTTAAAATTGCGATATCGATTAGTCTTGCAGCCCTAGCGAGAACATAACTCGCA
This sequence comes from Lesueurigobius sanzi, assembly GCA_900303255.1. Classification (NCBI taxonomy): domain Eukaryota; kingdom Metazoa; phylum Chordata; class Actinopteri; order Gobiiformes; family Gobiidae; genus Lesueurigobius; species Lesueurigobius sanzi. The sequence continues at coordinate 13,736 of OMNZ01021394.1, read as the reverse complement.
CATACCAAATATAGAATTAGGCTCCAAAAATTCAACATGGCGGCAGTTCAAAATGGCTAAACTGCTAGCGTGAATTGGCTTCATTAGCCTGCGCTGAACGCTAAGGGGAAAACCACACAGGCTACCTCCATTATTAATATACACTCTATGGGCTGCCCTGATGTTTATCTCCTCATTGTGCAGTTCTGCTTCATTTCACGTTGCCTGTGTGTCATTGTTGTCTGTTATGAAGAGGTCAGAGGTGCATCACCTCAGTCATCTCACTGTACACTTGTGCATAATCCAGCCAGACCGTCACAAGCTAATGCTGTCTTTGCACCAGAGCCAGTCCACTCTATTTTGTTGCTAATGGCGTCTTAGCTGTGTAAAAATGTATTTAGACTATAGAGTTTGGGAAAATCTGCCATGTTTGCAGCCACTGGCAAACGTTGTCCATAGACAAACATTAGACAGAAACATTATTAAAAAATGGAAAAAGGGCTGTGAAACAACAGTTATTTATTTATTTAATATGGACCTAACAATAACATAGGACAAACCGGATGCATTGTCCACAGGGGGGCTTTTTAACATTTCAAAATACATTTCATACAAGATCAAAACAAGGCACAATTTACACATGAGAACAACTCTGGCATGATCTTAACCACTGTTTGAGCTCTCTGCTGAAGATGTTAATGTTAGTCTGTAGTTTTAGTCCAGTGGGGAGAGAGTTCCACAGTTTAACCCCCTTAAAGGAGAAGCTGGATTGTCCAAAAGGTGTTCTGAACTTTGGGAGCACACGGCCCCCACTGACTGAGGCTCTGGTGGAGGCTCTGAGAGCAGACTGACGTCTCACCATGAGCCCAGAGAACAGTTGTCTGCTGAGTCACTGCTGGTAAATACATCGAACACACCATAGTGTCCAAATGCTTTTATATGAACGATACTGTAACTCCAGTATTTTACATTTTTAAACTTCCATTAGTTAAAAATGGAAAAACTTGCTGCAAATCCCATAACACTTTGCAATATAACACACGATCCTGAACTCTACTGATGTTCAAAAAGATTTGGGTCTTATTTTCAGAGCATCAAAACATTCAAGTCCGTGTTTGTCGAGTTACCTTGTTTCCCATTTTGTCTCCTCTCACCTTTCTTTACATTCTTTTAGTTTGACCCACGCAGTCTGTAATAATACGTCAGGTCACTTTCTTTTACGGCACCTAAACAGCATGTAAACACACTTCCTTTACTCCCTATTATAAGTTCAAGGACAAAATATTACACTTTTTTGATGTACCTCCAATAGCCTCTAATAATCATGAATTCAGCCCACATACTGAATTCATGATTACAGTGACCTAAGCTATCACAAGAAATAGTCTATCAGAACTCGGTATAACACTTTTATTTCTGATTTGTGTAGACTGAGGTAGCGGTGTTAACATGCAGGAGGGGAACTGGAGGAGAGGTCATTTTGAAGTTTGGATAAGTAGACTGGATATGATAAGAGCTGCTGAGGGGAAAACGGCTAGGCATAGCTTCAGGCCAAAATGTTTTCATTATTTATATGGTTAATTATGACTTGGTGTGCGCAACATTCTGCTGTCGGTGGTGTTTTTAAAGAGGAGATTCTGAGCTGTGCGTGTGGCATTATAAGTGGAAATACTGAGAATGTGAACGTGTTGAACCAGGGTTGATGATGCAGAAATTTGTGAGACTGAGAGACTCGCTAATTATATTAGTATGTACAATATAACAAATCGTATGGTGCAGTATTGTCATGGTAATAACCTAGAGTATACATTGTTTTTCTCTAACAATAACCTTTTGTTATTGTTACATAAATTATCCCTGAGACACTAAATGCGTTTTTCTCACATTGTGGCAACAACATCTCCACTTTAGATTCTCCTATGGACTCCAAACTTTCTAGTCTTATAAATATAAAAATACTTTTGTGATATAACAGACAATAAAACACCAAGGCACTCTGTCTCTTATGAAAAATAAAAAGCCTTTATTATAACATGGCTTTCAGATTGAAATACGCACCAACATGTTTCAGCAAACAACCTTATATAGGGAGTGGTCATAAGGACCCAACCCCAAGTTTTAAGATAAGATAAGATAAGATAAGATAAGATAGTTTTTTATTGATCTCACAATGGAGAAATGTACTTGTCACAACAGCTCTTAGGACAGTATCACACAGGGGGGTGCACAAAGTCAGGAAATAATAACCCCAAGTTTTTTCCTCCTCAAACATTTGTGGAAATAATACTGTGCAGCTAAATACTAAGCATTTATTGTCAATTTCATGGTTTACAGACTGGTTTTCTTGCATTTACAGTATGTGACTATGAACCTAAAAAGTGACCCTGCCAGTTGTAAAATGTGCTCATTAACTCATCTGGAAGAAGAAATGGGATTTTAGAAATGTGTTTGGAAAGTTAGGAACTATCATTTTATTTAATTTCCTTTATTTGTAATTTTTAAAATTATGAAAAGTCAGGTATAGTGCCTTTTAAGCAGCTATTTTTTTTGTAGTCTTGTACTCAGACCAAATTTTTGGCCCTCAAGCTTCTTTCTGAATTGGCACACATCGCCAGAGATAGCACTTTTTACTGTAGGTTTAATAATATTACATTATAACTTGAATAACTGCTATGTTATTGTCAGTCAGAGCTGGAATGAATGTTCCAAGTCTGAATAAAAGTGTGTTTACACGGTTTAAACCTCTGCTAAATGCCCTCGATTGAATGTTTGACAGCATTGACCACCGTCTGAGGCCCTGCACACACTGTCATCACTTTAATATGCACAATGAAAAAAAGCTTAGATACCTCAGGTCTAAAAGTCTAAAAATTGCAGATTGGCTCCAAGTACAGCCTAAAGAAACCCAAGTACCTCCAGTGTTACACATCCCACAGTTTGACAACCACTGGGTTGGTATATTACAATATTACATGCTCAAGAGATGTGTCACGTACAATTTGATAACTGTGAGAACTATTTTATTGCAGACACTTTACTTTCGTGATGTCCTAGTCAAACTAAAAGACCAGGCCTATTCTGTACCTCCTCTGCTCCGAAATATTAACTTGCCCACTTTAAACATCCCCCTAACATTGCATAGTAATAACCTCATTGTCTTTCCACCTATCAGGCTTTATGTATCCTTCAAATCATTTTCATAAAAGTCTAAAATTACCCATCTGAGAGGAGGAGATGGCCATGAGTCATATGTTTAAAAGCATCTCCCTTCTGTAATAAATCTATAAAGGTTATGGAGGTCCGAGCCAGGCGGGGCCCGGGGAAGTGAATGAAAATCTAATAGAATGGATGCAGATAATGGCGTCGCGCTCAGAGTGGGAGAGAGGCTGAGGAGAGCAGACCTGTGGAACCTTGCCAACACTCGCTAATAGACACATAAAGCAATTAGCAGGAAGTACAGGAGCGAGGGATGGAGGAGAGAGAGGGAGGAACGAGACGGTGACGGAGTGCGGGGCAGCGGAAGGCCACGGAGAGGGAGGTTTAGTTTTAGCGAGATGGTGCGAGTGAAAGAGGGCAGGGATAAGATGCAGAGAAACTGGAAATATGTTTTTTATGTGCGCCTTAGGTGATTATTAGATATGGACAGAAGCGGGAGACGAAAAACTACTCATCTATCCCGGGGCCAGGGTGGTTTAAACCTTTTTTTCATTGGGAGTCAGATATAGGAACACAAAAGGCCACACATGTTTATTTATTTAGACATTTGAGGCATATTGGTGGTGTGTTTTGACTCATCCGGAGGAAATTTGTCTTCCCCCTGGTTTCAGAAGGCAGTAAATCATTCAAATCAAATGTTTTTTTTTCTATGGTGCCTTTTTATCAGATCACTGCGGTTTGATTTTTAAAATTTGCTCCAAAAAGAAAAAGTTATCCTGATTCAAATGGGCTTATTCAGTCCCCCACAAGGCCAAAAACCACATGTTCTTCTTATCACATGTATTAGGTAGCTTGCCGTAAAACTAATTAAATCAACATCATCATTAGGGATGCCGCGATTATACTTTTTTGAGTTGAGATTATTGTGAGAAAAAATGTTATGATTATTCACGATTATCAGAATCAAGGAAAGAAATACAGAGAATTTCTTAAAATCTTATAAAAAGTACTGTCCAAACTGTCAGGCGAGGCATCATATGTATATAGTGTTTAATTGTTATTTTAGTTTGAAACATTGAACATTAAACCTACAGTTTGTTAAAAATACACATTTGTTTTTTGTATGTACTGACACTTTTCTCCACTCACTACTTCTGCTGTCAGGATTAAAAAAGAGCTAAACCAGGAGAAAACTAGGTCTAAACCAGGTCTAAAATCAGACAATATCACGGAACTGAATCTGGATTAAACCGGGGCTAAACCAAGAAGTAAACCAGACTAAAGCGGAGACTGAAATCAACGTGTAAACCAGGACCAAACCAGAAAGGACTAAACTAGAGACAGTGATTACTCTGGACTAAACCAGGACTAAACCAGCTCTACACCCAAGGACTCAATCAGTAATAAACCAAGAGAAAACTGGGTCTAAATCAGATCTAAACCTGGACAATATCACAGACTGAACCAGGATTAAACCAGGACTAAAGCATGAGGGAAACATGTTAAAACTATGCAAGGCCTGAAACTCTGACTAAACCACTACAAGACCAGGTCTAAATCCAAGAAGAAGCAAATGGGTTTTAGTTGCCATTTAAAAAGATAATATACACATAAATTGTAGGAAAATCTAAATTGTTATACGATTTTTTGGCCATATCACCCAGTCCTACTCCTAAAATACTTTCGATTAACCTACAGTGAGCTTTTATAACTGTGGTAATTGTAAAACCGGTTAATCTTGACATTCCTAATCATCATCAAACATAATTCAGATTTTTTTTACATGGATAACTTAAGAATCCTTCAAAAGCAGCCACTGCTATAGTCCCTGGTGCAAATCTTTTCATGACACGGGTTTTCTTTGTCAAACAGGATAGATACAGGTATGTGCCTTGAGCCACAGCTCTAAGCCTATGGGCAACTGTTGCGCTTTATGCTTAAAGGTGCATTATGTAACATTTTAAGTGAAAAAAAACCCAAAACTTGAGTGCATATTTGACCTTTTTGTGACTGGCACATTTACTTTCCTTCACAGCAGGCTTTATGACGCTCCAGGATCAATTGTTTTTAGGGTTTTGGAGCAGAAACTCACCAGAAACCCAGATGCTGCACCCATACAGACACTGGGTCACTACAAGGTCAAATACGCCCCAATATTAAGTTGTTTTTTCACATAAAAAGTTGCATAATGCGCCTTTAAAGTTAGATTTGTCCAATGTGAAGCAATACTGAAGTTTGTGAACAGATACGTCTCGCTACTACTGGCAAGAAGTTTCTCTTGTGTAATGAGCAGTACTTTTTTTTTACTCTTTTATACTTCAACAATATGGTATACGTTTAAGATGTAGCTACACGTCGGCCATGTTTATGTAGATTCAAGTCAAACAACAAGCTTATTCAGCAAATAAACCATGTTGTGTTTGTCAGACAGATCCCCCCCAGTGCACGCTCCTATTGTGTGCACCTTTTGAAAGCAGCCGGAGTACTTTGAATATGCAAAGTGCTACCAAATGTTCAGCCTTATCTGTCTTTGCGCACGCATTCACTTTCTCCTGTGCCGCAATCACATCCCCAGCCCGCGCACCGAAAACGCATGTCCCTTTGTCGCTGCATTTGCATTGTTTTGTTTTATGGATTTATGAAAAATAGTGTCTGTGTGATAAATTGGATGTTTTTAATCCCAATATCTCTGCGGGCTTCTGGTGTGTGTTTGTGCAGCTTGTAATAACTCGTCTTTGTGTCTCCTCTGTAGTGGAAAAGCTGAAAAGGTCAGAGCCAGTTCATTACAGAGATGAGTTTTTCACAGAGAATTATGCTCATATTCAAAGTTGTTTTGTTTTTTTCCCCACACAATGCTAAAACCACAAAGCATTTTATGTAGGTGTCTAAGGACTTCATTTTCCGTTCAACTTTTTCCGCTAGTTTCTTGCGTAAACTTTCTGGTACATGAGGACGTTTTAGCAATAACAATGTTTACATTTTTTTTGCTACAATGTTTATCAGTTTTTTATTTAAAATATTGCCAGGTACAAGTGTTTGGACCTGTCACTGGTTGTCATAACATTCTGATATATAGCTTATGTGGTCTGCTTTTACACAGAAATGACTTTGGTGCCGAAATTATACACACAATAGCAATGAATCAATCAGTCAATTTATTTTTGTATCGGCCAATACAATATCACAACAACAGTTGCATCAGACATCAAAACAGTGAAACAAGGAGAAAATGTAATGTGACAGATGTAATGTCTAAACAAAACAAGGCCAGATCCTTATCACAGCAACGAAAAACTCAAAAAACATAGTGGGAAAACTGAGAAACCTCGAGGAGAACCACAGTGGGAAGAGATCCACTCCAATGGACTTTAGATGGTCTCAAGGCTTTAGCTAAAGTCCAGTCGGAGCTGCAGTTGTTGTTGTGAACACTGTTCTTTACATTGCTTAGTCTTTGTGTGTTTTCAAAACTTCCATCAAAATGAACCCATATCTTAGTCCATCCTGGTCATCAACAACAGCGATGCCACAAAACTGAGCTGAACACCGCAGGCTGTTTATACAGCAGACAAATAGCACGCACACATTGAGTCCAGCTGAGGAGGTATTCTGCTGAGGTAGCACCCTGTGTGTTGTATACTGTAAACCGGTGTTCAAATTAAAATTCTTACTACATCCTGTAGTTTCAGCCCTCTGGCGGCAACTATAGGACTATAGGTTTAAATGTGAAAAGTCGGCATAGTGAACTCAAGCTTGAGTAATTCCTTTTATTATTACATACAGTCGTGGCCAAAAGTTTACATACCCTTTAAATTTTTTGGCCATTTTTCATAGAATATGAATGATAAATAAATATTTTTCCCCACTCATGGTTAGTGGTTGTGCAAAGCCATTTATTGTCAAAGAACTAAGTTTACTCTTTTGAAATCATAATGAAACAGAAACTACTCAAATGTCCCTGATCTAACCTTCAACAACTGTCAGGAAAATTGTTCAGGAGCAAAGAAAAACTCACTTCAGCTGAAATACAGGACTCTCTGGCAAAATTGGACTCTCTGAAAAAAATAATGTTTGTTTCAAGATGCACAATCTGTAAACTTTTGATCTGGGACATTTGGCTAGTTTCTAGTTGAAAAGCATAAACAAACCACTAACCATGAGTGAAATAAAGGTTTTTGTGTCATCACATCCCTGATGTTCTGACAGGGGATGGAAACTTTTGAGCACAATTGTAACTTGTAACTTGATTCAAGAACATTTTTTTTATACATTTCCCAAAATGACTTGAATGGATCTAATCTTATAAAGAAGTATTTAATGAGATATCATTGTTTGTGTATAAATTGTTTTGAGTTGGTGATTAATGGAATATTTTACCCACTCTACAAAATAACAATGCATTTGCCAATCAAAACAAAAAATGTATGCAGGGTGGCAATGTTGATGAAGCAATATTTCCTTCCATATGACCTTAAAAAGTAGATTTAGTCATGGCCCCTTCCCACGTCACTAGAGTTGCGAACGCGGCCCTCGCTCATGTGGGCAGGAGTGAACAGGAGCTGATGCACGCGGCACCAACATGTGAATGAATAAATTATGAGAGTGCTTTTGTGTGCGTGTGCTCAGGCGCGACGATGAGGTGACCCACATCAAGATCCAGAACTCGGGGGACTACTACGACCTGTACGGGGGTGAGAAGTTTGCCACGCTGGCCGAGCTGGTGCAGTATTACACCGAGCAACAGGATCTGCTGCGGGAGAGGAACGGACATGTCATCGAGCTCAAGTACCCGCTCAACTGCAAGGACCCCACGTCAGAGAGGTACGGGGTGTAGGCAGGGATAATGTTGACGCCCACACACATACAAATACGTTCATCTTTGTTCAAATGATCAAAGAAGGCTATTTCATTAGGCATGCAGTGGTGGTGTTTTTATGTTTTTGATTTTCTTGGCCCTGTTCATTTCACATTTTTCTCTACAGTAACTTCAGTAGATTAGTTGGGTTTCTTTGTATAAAACACATAAACAACACAATAATCCTGAAGTTACTGTCAAATAAATAACAGGTGAGATGAAATAAATGTATAACACACAGTAAACTGTCAACTAGTGATGGGATTTATGGCTCTTTAATTGGAGCCAGATCTATGGGAGCCGTTCAAAAGACTGGCTCATTTTCATCAAAAAATGTTATGACGCCAAACAGAAAACTATTGTTTTTTTATTGCAAAAACTAGGTATAAAATGAGTTCTTTTAAGTTAAATTATTTTCCCACTAAAAATAAGAAAAAAACTAAACAAAAACATCTCATTACATGTAGGCATAAATAAATTAATATTAAATTAAAATGCCCTTGAAAAAATAGAAAATAAATATCCTTTTACTAGAAATGAGATGAAAATATATATTTTTTTAATTGAAAAGAAAAAAAAATCTGAAATGTATGTAAAATATTCTTAATTACAGTCATTTTAACTCACCAAGATACTTTTTTGTGTGTTTGAGAGCTAATTACCATTTGAAAACTGTGTATGTAACTAAAATATTGGGCCATAAGTAACGAAATGTGTTACTTATGATATAATATGTACATTATATAATAGTATATACAATATATAATAATGATTACTTGATTCTTGATTTTGTTCAAGGTAAATCTGTGTCAAAGATCCGTCTCTTTTCACAATTGAGATCCGGTTCAAACCGCTCACTTAAAAGAGCCGTTGAAAAGAGCTGATTCGGTCACAACCGTCACATCACTACTGTCAACTGTCTACATGCAAATACCAACATTTCAAACGGAAAATCATTGTTGTCACTTCTTGACCCGACGAAACCTATTGTCCTACATGCATATAATTAGCTAAAACTCCCCATTCTCGAATAAAAACAACAGCTGAGACCTTCTGTGATTTCTTGTCATTAAAATCCACTATTAACAGAGATGAATTACTGCAAATACAATGGCAGTTACTACATAGTTATATGCAAAGTGCTCATAAACTTTGCAAAATCTTTTCAACGCACCTCAATATTTTTCTACTAATGTACCTGAATCCTGTCCACATGCACTGATAAGCACAAAGCATAAATATTTACAAAGCTTCTCTCAATACTACATAAACACAATACATTAAACCTAAATTCTATGTTAAGCACTTAAACAGTAACTTTCTTGCTTTCTTAAATATCACCTATATTTCTCCCACAAATCTGTTTACGGTCGTTCTTGGTTCCAAAACACATGGTGCATGTGGTTTTCTATTCGATTTGTGCCTCGTGTCACAGCCTCCTACACACTCTGGTTCAGCGCGCAGGAAAAGAATACCGGCGGCAGACGCATAAACAGCACATACAGGCCTGTACCAGACACTCTGCGTGTTGAGTGGGAGTCAGCACCCGAAATATTCACAACCGCTATGGACCTCATGTCATGCCCAAAGCTGCAGCGGGTTCAGGAAGTTTTCATACCCATTTTTTTATGCCTATGTCATTATTATCAAGTTCAAGTCTGGTCAAAATTTCAAATGATTGTTTTTACTCTTTAATAAAGTTTTCTTTAGGCCTGGGGTGTCCAAACTTTTAAAATCAGGGACCACATGTTTACGTGTGTATGACATTGAGGACAGTGGTCAGTGAAGTGAAACATTCAAATGGGTGCATTTACTAGAGATTTTACCCGTGGAACCACACTTTCATTTAGGTTTGGACACTTTAAACAGCTCTATGTCACACTAAAATGTAAGATATTAAGGTTATAATTGTGTAGAATTATTAAACTTAAGCTGGACACACACTAGAGGATTTTTAGCCAGATTTTTAGTCTGAGAAGGCGTGGCTCAATAAAAACTTTGTCTCATGGCATGATCTGTGGTGGGACTCCTCATGTGTGTGTGTATGTGTCCTCATGTCTGTCCTTAAGTGTGTGTGGTCTGTGCACAGATCTTTAGTCTGGAGTGTGTGGCCACCTTTAGTCTGCTGGCCACATTTGGCCCCCGGGCTGCACTTTGGACACCCCTGCTTTAGGCTTGTACGGTTTAGAGCATGTGCCTTTAGTTAGTTTGTTAGTTTATTTGGAGCACATGATAAATAAAAAAGACATAAAACAATGATCATTAAGTCTATGATCAAACACAGACAGTTCACAGCTGCTCGAAAAGGAGAGGGATGAAGTTTAACACTTATTACTTCCCACCCCCCTCTGAAACTGTTACATTCAACTTAATTCCTTCCTTTGGGTTTGTTGTCAACTTTCTTATACAATACAGCACACAGGTACTTTAATCTCCCTTTGTCATAAGAATATGTTAACAATAATTATTCGCTAATCTAACTAATTTTTCTTCTTTTTTATATCGTTCAAAAATCACATTTTTAAACCATTTACTGAATAGTTGAATATTTGTGTCCTACATGTGTCCTTATCTCACAAAAGCTGACTATAATGACTATAATTGAAAAAAAAAAAAAAAAGTACAGTATTATTTGTAGACTGTTGCGGTAATGAGAAAAAAAGAGTTTGGACATTTTCTTTCTTGAAAAAAAGAAATCAGTTGTTTACTGCTTGAAATACTATTTATTCATATATTTTATTGAATTGTGTCAATAATAATTCATTCACATGATGTTAAAATATGTTGGATTTCTCTGATATATTCAAAGACATTGTTTAGAATACGAGAATGAGAATGCCCCAATAGGTCTGCAATAAATCTGTATATTTTTTGTCACTTTTTTCATGTTTATCAAAATGTTCTAGTGTTAATGTTGTCACTGTGCTATTGATGTGTGTCTTGTCACATCAAGAGATGGACTGGAGCAACACCATCCACACAGCAAAAGGAAATAACGAGGAAATAATGAGGCTGTGTTGGCTGCAAAGCGTCTGAAGTGATGATGCTTATAGAACAAGATTTCTTTTACCAATGGAAAATGAATAAATAGGATTGTATTAGCAGACCACTGAGTATTAGAAGTGATAGAGTTAATCAAAAGAATTCTTAATAAATTCATCTTAAAACAAAAATTTTCTTCTTGCAGGTGGTACCACGGGCATCTGTCGGGCCGCGATGCAGAGAAACTCCTCTCAGACAAAGGCAAAGTGGGCAGTTTCCTGGTCCGGGAGAGCCAGAGTAAACCAGGAGACTTTGTGCTGTCTGTTCTCACGAATGAGGAAAAGCACGACAATGTGGATCGTAGGACCAAGGTCACACATGTGATGATACGCTACCAGGTGAGGAGAAGTCGTCTCAAACACTGGAAAAGAAAGGAAGAATGGACTGAAAGTTAAAAGACAATTGTGCATTTTGACATGAATATGCAACACTGTAACTGATGTGGTGAAACAGTAGTAACAGTGGTAACAAATACAGTTGTGGAAGAATGTCAGGGTATGTAAACTTATGCATGATAACACAAAAACCTTCATTTCACTCATGGTTAGTGGTTGTGTGAACGTGTGTTTGTATTTGTTTACGCTTTATACAGTAAGTTATATTACTGTATAAAATCGTGGAGCCCTATTTTATACAGTAATATAACTTTGTAAAAATAAATAAATAAATAAAATTAAATGATTAAATGATTAGGTCTCGTCTTCATCCTCATGCCACCGTTGGGCCCCAGTCTAAAAAACCCTCTCCTAAATCAGTTAAACTTGGATAAGTCTGAATACACACACCGACACTGACAGATTGCGCAGAAAGCTGTGGTGCCTTGGTGGGGGTCTAGGTTGTGTGAAAAACCATTTCATTTAGTGGTGGTGTCTGACCTGCCCATACGATGAGCCAGGGTCTCGAAGATGTTGGTCTCAATGAGGTACGAGATGGAGGCCGGGAGGAACACCACGCCTGGAGACACAACACGAGAAACTAGCCTAAAGTTTCCATATTGCGCATCTTGAAACAAACTTTTTTTCAGATAATCCAATTTTGTCAGAGAGTCCTGTATTTCAGCTGAAGTGAGTTTTTCTTTGCTCCTGAACAATTTTCCTGGCAGTTGTTGAAGGTCATGTAAACGTTAGATCAGACACATTTGAGTAGCAGTAGATTTCAAAAGAGTAAACTCAGTTCTTTGGCAATAATGGCTTTGCACAACCACTAACCATGAGTGGAAAAAAATATTTTTGTGTTATCATTCATACTATGAAAAATGGCCAAAAGATTAACCGGGTATGTAAACTTATGGGCACAACTGTTTCTCAATTACAGATTTTTTTGTGGTTTTCTTTGTCACAACATTTCAGATCTAGGTACTAATCTTAAACAGGAGTTGTACTGACTTTATTGAATGGTCAGATCCACCTATAAACACTGTTTTACACCATATACAAAAAATAGTAATGAAAAACAATCATGGGAACTGAAGGTACATCTCTGGCTTCTTTCTCTATATATGCACTCCAATTGCTTCTTACTAAATTGGCATTCATTTCCTTTTACAGATATTTGTAGAATGTAGTGTGGCTGTGAAACCTGCTGCAAAACCAAACTATTGTTTTCCCCTAACCACAAACCTCTTTCTTATTTCTCTCTATATCATTTATACTCATCCTCCTCCCACCGCTGCCATTTGATGTAGTGCATTTCAAATTTATGAAATACATCATGTGCTTTTCCCACTCTCGTTTCCATAAAAGGTAAATTCCCACATAGTTTGAAAACCATGATGACAGGTCACTTGTGTTTATAAAGTAGAGGTAGTTATTTGTACGTCTGTCAATTCTTTCAGTTTAAGATTTTTTTTCCCCAGGCTAAAGCGCATTTGTCCCCGATGCTCCATTTTCTGTTATATTGAAGCCTCTCTGCGCTGAGTGAGATTCTGATCCAGGAGAGTCTAATGGGTTCCTGATAGAATTTGCTGCGAGCCATTTAACAGCTGGGTCAATAGGCTTTTCCACAGCATGTGTTAGGCCTGTCACTGCAGAGAGGCCTGATTAACTAATGCAGGCTCGTCTTCCCCAGGACGGTAAATACGACGTGGGAGGAGGAGAGAAGTTCGACACGCTAGCAGACCTGGTGGAGCACTACAAGAAGAACCCCATGGTGGAGAAGAGCGGCATAGTGGTGCACTTAAAACAGGTAGGAAAACGAAACAAGTAAAATTGGAAATGCCTCATGTATCTGTGTCGCGACTGCAATGTAAGCTCCCTGCTTTTCGGCAGCCATTTAACGCCACCAGAATAAACGCGGCCAACATAGAGAACCGGGTACGAGAACTCAATAAAGTAGCAGACAACTCAGAGAAGCCCAAACAAGGATTCTGGGAGGAATTTGAGGTAAGGAGTTTCAAAGTATGTTGTCATTCAACCAAGGTGAAAATTATTTAATATGACATTGACACTAGGGCTGTGCTCAATATACTGTATTAGCAATATATCGTTATAGAGTATTTGACAATATGTGTATTGTATCGAGGCACCTGTATCGTGATACACAAATAATAAAAGAAAATTAATTGAATATGCGTTTGTAGGGCTGGGTACCTTTCATGTTTTTTCGATACTAGTACTTTAACGATACTTGGTTTACGATACCGATACCTGAACGATACCGTTTTCGATACCTATACTAAATTATTGGTCATCTACACAAAAAAGTAAAT
>OMNZ01021374.1:0-11034 GCA_900303255.1 Lesueurigobius sanzi | reverse complement strand
AATTAAACCTGTCAAATTTCTAAGCGGATAAAAACAGTACTATATTTTAAGGCGGACTAACACCACAACGGCTCTTTACAGGGAGCCGAGTCTTTGGGATCCGTTCATTTGAAAGAGCCGTTCAAAAGATTGGCTCCTTTTTATATTGTTTTTTGAGACACCAGCTAAAAACGTTAAATTATGAACAGATATTAGGCCAGCACAAGTTTTTTTTTTTTGATGAACCAAAAGGGCTAAAACTGGACTGAACCAGGTCTAAACCAGGACTAAAACTGGACTAAACCAAGACTAAAACTGGACTAAACCAAGTCTAAAACCAGGTTAAACTAGGACTGAATCTGAACTAGGTCTACATCAAGACTAGACCAGTGCTAAACCAGGACTAAAACTGTGCAAAACTAGTGATAAACTAGGACTAAACAGTGTCTAAACCAGGGCTAAAATGGGACAAAGCTGGATTAGATCAGAGCTAAATCAGGGTTAAACCAGATTACATCAAATGAAGATGGAGATGAGTTTATATTCCTTCAAAAACGTGTTTGTGAATCAAATTTAGTGCCTCATTCACTAAAAAAAGGCTACACCTGTCGGACAAATTATTTTTAGTGCAAAAATTCTGTGGCCTTCTCTGCTGTCGTGCTGATTCTTGAGTCCATTCAGGGTAAATCTACGTCAAATTGACTGAAAAAAAGATCCGTCTCTTTTCACAAATGAGATCCGGTTCGAACCGTTCACCTCAAAGAGCCGCTCAAAAGAGCCGATTCGGCCATGAACGTCACATCACTACAACAAAGTTATATGGCGCTCCTAAAGGATTCTTTAGGAGCGCCATACTCCTTTAAAAGTCCAATCTTGGCTAGGGCCGGCCCTGGTTTCGGACCAATCCTGTGGCGGTATTGGTGTAAATAAACAACAACAAGCACTTTTATCGATACTAATTAACATGATGATTCATTACAAACACATTTTTAAAAACAAATTGGCTTTAGTGCTTTGTCATTTAGCTGTAATTGGCTAAAAGTGGTGCGCTTGCTCCAATCTGCAGCCAATATTCCCTCACAAGTCCATCCTTTTCCAGAACAATTTAAACCAGAGTCTTTCCAGATTGATATTGCTGTGCTAATGAAATCTGCACACAGCAATATCAATCTGGCTTTTACCTGGTTAAGCAGTTATCCCTTTATCTACCTATTCATTTATAGGCCTATTTTCAAAGTTGACACACCTGTTTGATACCAATTTCGATTTCCAGACTAATAGATAATAAAATGCAATCTTGACTGTGATTAGAAGAAGCTGAAACTTGTTTAGACACTAGTTGTTATGCGAGTATGGACATCGCCACAATCACCTGAACCTGCATACAAGTGATTGCTCATTTGTGATTATGCTAAATAGAGACGCCCTTGACCTTTTCACAGAGCCAAATTGAAAATGCAGCCACTGAAGACCAGGCTGAGTTGTGTGAGTAGAAGAGTGATTTATGGTTCCCCCGTGCCTCCAGCTCATAATACATGCTGTCACTCTTTTAGATCACACTCCCGCTACATTTTCCCCGCCAGAACAAAACACGCTTATGGATCAGATTTCACATTTACTTAATTCCCCATAGGATCCCCGTGCATTTGGAGCCGTAATCCCTCCGCAGACGAGCCCGACTCATCACATTTGCTGCATTTAGAGGAAATTGTGCTGTGTCCATGACTTGGGAACAATTCGTATGAGCAACAGCATGAATAATAATGCAATAAACTAGCAAAACACAGACATGAAATACGAGACCAATTTAGGCCACCTTGAGATTGCGTGACATGGTGCGAGGTGCTGCATGTCTAACGCCATTACGGCAAGACATTATTTCAGTAATCGCCGACACTTTGATCATCTCCCAGAGCCGTAATGGTAAAAGACAGCTCTGATGTTCTAAATGAGGGTTTTACAACGACCACACTTGGCCCATTGAGCTTTAACCTGAGAATGCAAATCGGCTTTATGAAAACCAAGTGATTTCATGGTTGACTGGTGGCTACAAAAGCATATGCTCAGCAGAAAAAAAAACAGGTTTTGTACCAGAACACATGACGCTCCCCTCCGTAAGGTAACATTTGTCATTTTCCAGTCATATCCAGACACACACTTGATTAATGGTTTAAAACATTGAGGGGGACAGGGTGTTTTGCATGGCTAAAAAAAAAACTATCCACCAAGTGCAAAAGACAGGGTTCTCTGTTCACAAATTCAGGCATGAAGATTACAAGAGCTTAGTGAGACAAGTATTAGCATATCCTGTTATATGCCAGCCTTTAAGCAGGGTTAGGAGACAGTAATGGATCTGAAGTTAAGTTATTGAAAAAATCTGCAATAAGATGTTGACACGGGTGTAACATTATTCATTCACAAGATCAGACATTTGGGCTCGCAAGCTGAAGACGGGGAAAATTATTTATAATGTGTACTTACACCGTTTTCAAAGTGGGAGGCCTCAACAATTTGACTAAGCCCCCCGAGCACATGCATAATTTGCTAAATGAATGTGACATCTTGTTGGTAAACAGAAGTGGGTCTATATGAATTATACTAGCTAGCCAGATATTTTCTGCAAATCTGCAAATAATGTCAGAGTTGTGCCTGTGCTGTGGCAGCGCTGTCACTGTGACAGGCTCTGGAGGTGGTGCAGCAGCAGTCATCAACAAAACAGGTTCAAAAACAAGCCCTCTTCATTTCCTTCTCATGGAGAAAGATCCCAAATCCCTGCAGGCCAATAAATACTCTCTCCTATAATTTATGTGTGTCAGAGGAATTTAGTGCCCGACAGTAACAGGATTTGTTTGTCAAGACAGAGTGGCAATGAAGAGCCCATGCAGAGGAGAGGGTTGATAAGATTGTGTCCAATGTGTCAAAGAGGAATACAGAGAGCTTATCAGATTTCCACAGCCGCCTCCATTTGTCTGCAACAAAATCATCTGCTTGGACTCCTCTGCTGCTCTCTGCTGAATAGGCCTGTGCGTGTGTGATATCTATTTTATTACATCCAGTTTATTTGCCTGCTTTACAGTTTAATATAAAAAAATAAGGTGTCGATGATGGAAATCATTTTGTACAAACCTCTATAATTATGTCCCTGCTTCTTGACACTGTGAACTGCTCGGCCCCAAACATCAAGTATTCATCAGATCTGAGGCTGCGCAGTTGAAAGGCAGATGGCCTGAGAACCCAATGTACTCCAAAGCGAGTCGGCCCCGGCACCTTATGCTCTAAGGGACTTCAAATCCAGAATTCAAAGTAGTTGTTCAGCAGAGTTTAATCTAGGGACAGCAGGAGGCAGCAGAAATTAATTTTGTTCTCATGCCACATCTGAGAGGCTGATATAACTACAGCTCCGATTTATGGCCTATTAAAATATTTTATGTCAATCTATGAGTCATAATCCAATGATACTGAGGAAATAAGATTTTCACACAAATATGAATCATTAAAAGTATTTGAAGATGATGAATAAACAGCAATTAATCAGAATCTCCCCCAAAGTGTTTGATGTTGAATAACAAAACCCACTTCAATTTTCCATGGTGTGAATGTGTGAAACTTCTCTTGCTGTGTCTGATTCACTGCAAACAGCACAATTATATCCACATGTATTAT
Organism: Lesueurigobius sanzi; assembly: GCA_900303255.1. NCBI lineage: Eukaryota > Metazoa > Chordata > Actinopteri > Gobiiformes > Gobiidae > Lesueurigobius > Lesueurigobius sanzi. The sequence continues at coordinate 7,392 of OMNZ01021374.1, read as the reverse complement.
TAATATCCAGGAGGATATTTGTTACCGCAAGGACTAAAAAAGCACCCGTCACATGGAGTTGTTTCCCGGCCTCTCACTGACCTCTCCCGGTGCATTCGACAAGCGTAAACATATGTATAGTGCTGGAAGGCTGAGCTGACCATCTATAATGGATACAGCGACGTGTGGAGAGGAGCTCGTCCCCTCCACTGAGATATCGGGACCACATAAAAGTTCCAAACGCTGCTGTGAAAGCTCTGCATTACCATGAATAATATCCAAGCTGAACCTCTTTATCAGCCCTTCGGAGATCCGCCTGTTCAATGAGAAACATGTCCGTATTAAACACATGTTGCCTCGGAGGTGCCCCCATGTATCCAGCCGGTCTGAAATAACCAAGAGCTAATCTTCTCCCGTGCTGCTGATTGTGCACACCGTTATTGTGCGCGTCACCTTAGTTGAGGATGAAACAGCCTCCACAAACCAGCATCGCCTCTTGAATCCTAATGCGCAGGAAGTTCAAATTGGATTTTAAGCTGCTCTCTGGAACGTGGAGTATTTTCTATGGGCGCCCCTCGTCGCTGTTTGTGCTGGTGATTGCTCTGTTTGAATCATTTCTGATCTCAGCCGGGTGACACCACGGGCCAGGTCATCCAGTTTGAAAGCATCCAAAATAGGTTTATGTTACGGTTACATCCCTTCAAAAAATATGTTCGAGGCACAACTCAACACAGATTTAATTTTAGTGCTGGTTGATCTGCTACTACATGTATTTCTCGCTTTGATTAAAAGAGTCTTTAAAGACAAAAAAAAAATCAATAACAGCTTGCTCCAGTTATTAGCTCTACTTTCTTACAAGCTTTGTGATAAAAAGCACTATTCTCAAGAGACCGAATGATTTAGCCAGACTCCTCAAAGGCCACATGCACCCATGGCTTTACTCCTCAAGTCGACTGCAGTTTGAAAGCGATATTTGAAAACATTAAATGAATTCATGATAATGATCCTGAGGCCGCAGTGCTCCACCCACTTGCCCTGTTGCGTCAATTCAATACTTGAAAAACGCAAAGATTTTCTCACATCAACAAGCCGCTGGTCTGCAATCATTTTGTTTGAACACTTAATTAAAAAGGCCTACTTTTTTTCACCAGATGCCCTTCTTGAACCTCTTGAATCACACCCCCAGATTCTCCAGTACAATTCTGCAGTGGCATATCCATTGTAGGTCAAACAAGAAATCAGAGAAACTATCATCCTTGTTGCGTAACTCAACATTACTTAAGGATTACATTTCCCCTTATTTTTTCGACTAACAATCCAAGAGCTGGTAAAAAAAAAAAGCATCTTCCTTCCTCAATACCGACAAGTTAATAAACTTGTCAGGGATTCCAGCTCTTTGTTTAAATTAGAGAAGCATTAGATCAAATTTAACTTGGGCCAAATGTGATTTACTTTGCGTGGCCTGCTTCCAGTCTGCAATAGTCAGCATCTGCCAAAAGTGGAGCAAGGAAAGCGAAGAGCTTTGCGGAGAACAAAATACACTTGGAGAGGCATAGTTACACACCTAAAGCTACATTACATACAGTATAGCAACTTTCACTTTTATCAAACAAATACACATTTCATTATGCAGTATGTCTGAGGTAATCGCTAGGGCCCCTCCCTCTTTGTGTTAAACACATTTTAATAAACAAACAAAGAAAAATCAGATACAAATAGAATACAACAATATGTCCATCCTGTTCCTCCAGGTTGAAAACAGCGTGGTCTAGAGCCCTGGTCCTCTTTTGGTAAGTGCTGACGTGACTGCGCTCTGATTCATTGTTTTAATTAAAGCATCTTTCTGCTCAGTTGGTCGCTGTCTTTACAAACTAAATGTCAAAGGACGCTGGCACTACTTTGACATTTGGTGATGATCTAACACAAACACAGTAGCTCAGGCCTTTGTGATGCCGCCGCCACGCAAACCTCTGACCAGTCATAGCCTCGAGCCCCACAGTGCACTTTGCGACTGAGAGATCGGCCCTGCGCGTCGCCTGAGGTCAGGAAGCAGCGGCCAACAACAATGGCGGAAGCACAATATCCCCGTTTTTCATCTCAGCGCAACGGTGGAAAGAAAACAACTTTGGAACTTCAGTCTACAGTGTGTACGCGTGCTCCGACACAACCAAGAAAAGTTCTTACTTTATTGGTGCGTGATGGTTATGATGTGGAATAAATTATGTTCTTTTCATGAATACCAGAAAGGATTATGGTTTTGGCCTGTAGTTTTTGTTCGACAGGAAAGGAACAAATGACTTCTGGTCTTAGCGATTGGGGCACCCATGTTACAGCTGGCTACACTGCTCTGAAATGCATTCAAATCAGATACATTTGAGAAACTTTACATAACTGGATTTGTCTGCAGTTAAGTTTATTGATCATTAATCACCTTTAAGACGAAAGTGTATATGACAGGCTAGACCAGGTATGGGCAAACTTTTTGATGCAAGGGCCACGCTGGGTTTATCATCTTGCCAGGGGCCGCGGTACAAAGGGTTGTGGGCATTTCAAACAAGTACAATTCTCAAAACGGACCATCTAAATACATTTTCAGAAGCAACAAAATAGCAGCTGGTATGAATCATCTTTCTTTATGTCATTGAAAACATTTCGTTTTTTTACCTACACATATCAGGCTTGGTCCGGCTTTGCGGGTCGGATTGAAGGACCAGGAGGGCCTTAGTTTGCCCACCCCTGGGTTAGACTAAAGCTGGACACACGCTAGAGGATTTTTAGTCTGAGGAGGCGTGACTCGATAAAATCATGGCATGATGTGTGGTGGGAGTCTTCATGTGTGTGTATGTGTGTCCTCATGTCTGTCCTTAAGTGTGTGTGTGGTCTGTGCACATATCTTTAGTCTCAAAAGATTTAAAAATCCTCTAGTGTGTGGGCACCTTAAAACTCCCCAGAACAGTTACATTTAACAAAAATCCCTAGTTTCCTCTTGTTTGACGTTATATGCGTTATTTATTTCTATTTCCTTTATTGGATGTGATATAAGAAGTGGAAGAATATACCCTGCAAACATACCGATGGGTCATGAGCAAGTCACAGTTATATCTTGGGAATATGAAACTCTCCCTTGTCACTGTACTTAACATTTTGTCAGATAAAATCACCACAAGCAGTAGATACAAGCAGGTACAGTTATAAAACCATAAAAAAGCGTGCAACATGAAACGTCAGTCCAACAGAACAAATGATAACTGTGAGAACTAATTGGTTTGGACCTGGAAGTGGAGATTGCTGAACATGAATATGATTTGCTTGATTTATTGAACTTAACATCTCTCCTTATTTCTCTCAAGTTCACTGCACATTCCCAATGAAAGGTCAGCCAGCTCCAGCTCGCTCCAGATTTTAATCAAAGTGCCACCAGTGACTACGCCGTACAGCAAACTCTGCTTTACAACCACCGTCTCAATACAGCCGACAGTGCGTGACTAATGGCCAAACACTGGGACAAAGGCAGCCAATTGGAGACGCACGTACTGTATTTATGTGACAAATGGGGAAGGGAGTGGAATTGTGTTAATCGTTTTTCATGTTATTAAAGGGAGAAGCTAAAGGCAAAACATTTTTTTTTTCTTCAATTTTCAGGTTTTGAGGCAGTTTCTTCTCTTAACATATACTGTACTTTCAGCTGGAAACAAATAAATGACCTGATCTTTACAATAAGGAGTGTAGTTATTACACCGATTTAATAGAACTATATGGGAAATTGTTACTTTTTCTCACATTGTGGCAGCTCTGCTTTAGTAGCTCCTACAGACTCTAAACCGGTACCTGAATAATACTTTATTCGATACCTATACAAAATTATTTGTCTTCTACACAGAAAAGTAACTACTGTATCTAGATAAGTTTAAATGACCCAATTTACTTATTTATCTAAATTGGAGCTGTTTTGAGGAGTTAAGTTTTAGTGGCTCATTTAACCTGATTCTAACCACTTGTTCTACACAACTACAGAGTACAGATGAAGACTGAAGAATTTTTGCCTACACGTGTTCTAAGGTGTTTTTGACTTGTTTCAATAGATTTCTACTTATTTCCTTTTTTATTTAAATGTATTTGCCAATGGGGTAAGAAGATTGGTCTTGTCCTTTTGGCAGATTACTTTAGAATCAGTAAAAATTGTCATGGAATAAGCCAAATAATAGATGACAGTATTAAATATGTCTAATCTAGTCAAAACTGCTCTAAACAAGACTAATATTCTCAACTAAGTCATTTATACTCTTGCTTGATTTTTAGTTTTGTTGTAGAACCATAAAACAGAACAATAATGGCCATAATACTGTTTCTTTTAGTGTTTTTATCATTTATTTGAGCTGAAACGCCACTTTCTTTAGTGCAGTCTCAGACCCACCAGGGAAAATAATTTTTCCGTACCTGTTTTCGGTACCAATTTATTTTTCAATACCGGTAGTACCTTAATTATTTTTTCGATACCATAAAGGCATCGTAAACAAAACAAGCCTATCCCCCATTCTTAGACCCTCCTCCGCGGCAAGAGAAAACTCCCAAAACCCCATGGGACAAACAGAGAAATCTCGAGAAGAAGGGATCCACTCCCATGGATGGATAGGTAATAGATAGTTGCTAGGCCAACTCGAGTTCCTAGCTACTGTATGTCCAGTCTGAGGTGCAGAGGCCACCGCAATAACCACCACATAAAATGGCTAATTTATATGAAAACATAAAATGACGGAAAACCTGCAATATATCTTTTTCTCATATTTATGTCCGGGGTCCTGGGCTGCCCACTGGAGCCAAGTTCACATCCATCATGGCCAACACCTCTCACCCACTGCACAGGACTGTAGAGGAGCTGAGCAGCTCCTTCAGCGACAGACTGAGACACCCTCAGAGCAAGAAGGAGCAGGTCCTTCATACCCACCGCTGTCAGACTGTTCAATTCTACTGTATAGCTCTATGTGCAATAACAATGTTTCAAGTTTCTAACATGTGCAATAACCTCAGTGTTTACGAAACCTGCAATGTCACTTATTAGTTATCTTATTTTTATACATTTATTTTTACCCAGTGTACATAAGAGATGTCTTTATCCAGTTTCTTGTTTATTGATAGATGCTAAGAGACACTTATTTTATTGTTATCATCACCAGCCTTTTTAAAAAATGTTTTAGCTTTTTATCCTATTCCAGTATTATTACTACTGTTTGCAAACCTTTTTCATCCTGATGGCACATTTCCTGACTTTTTGCACCCCCCTGTGTGATCCTGTCCTAAGAGCTGCTGTAACAAGTACATTTCTCCATTGTGAGATCAATAAAGAGCTTATCTTACAGCAAAAGTTCAAATTAATATCCCTCAATGTATTTATTTCTCCTATTCAGCTGCAGTGTCTCACCTTCATTTGTTTTGTGGAACAATACCAGCTCACATTTTTACTTCTATATTTACAAAGTAGTAGTCAGAGTGTTTTAAAAATGGTCAAATCTGTTAATTACCATCTTCATTTCTTAAATTGCGTAGCAAAAAGTGTTACCCCCATCCCAAATGGTCTCTCTTAAAATGCAAATGTAGTGTCTAATAACGGTCTTCTAAATAAAGACACTGTTTATTGTGACAACACGGAGGTACAGAGAGTAATTAGACTCTTTAATTATCTGGCTTTATGGGGCCGGTACATGCCACTAACTAAAGCGCTCGGCTCGAACCACAAAGTAAACCTGACAGGAAGTAATACGGTCGTACCTTTTTCCGAGGCAAATGAAAAAGTGAAACTCCAGAAAACTCACTTGGATTTAGGAGGAGGAATTTCTCAAACAAACTTGGGCCCATCAAAGCAGCGAAGAAATTAGAGCAGCTATTGATCTTTTAATTTGGCGATGTCTCACTCCAACATAAGCGGATCCAACTTCATTTGCGTGTGGGTGCCGCCAGTAAATGGTTTTATTATGAACCCAATTTCTCAGTGTATCTTTTGAACATGACTTACACTAACATGAAAAGAGGCCGAGTGGAGGTAGCACTTCGTGAGAAAGATTTCTACACTATAGTTGACTGCGGTTTCTTTGAGTGTACTCTACTGTCATCCATATCAAATTAAAACAACACACTGAAGTGCTGAAGCAAGACTTATAGGTATTGTGAGAAAGAGAGGCTGACAGTGTACAGCACACACATGTGGACTCAGTGTTTCCCATTAATAACAGAGACTATGGTGGGCCTCCATGGTCTAATGTTTTCCACCATAATCTTAAAACAAGCAGAGTAAGACATTTGGACAGAGAATTATATTTTTTCCCCCATTCTTTTCTTACCACAAACAGAAAAAAGAGCTGCTCCTGCGCCAGCATCTACAGACTATTTTCCAGTTTAAAATAAACAGAGGAGACTAGCCTGAATGCCAGGCTAGGACAAATAAACATGAAGGAACATTTAGTCCACCTTTTAGCACAAAAAAAGAGGTTTTAAGAAGTCATCTGGACCAAGTTATCTCTACCAGTGGTTCTCAACTGTGGACTGGGACCCAAAAACGAGTCACAGAACCATTTTCAGTGAGTCGCGAGACGTCCCCAGATATTTTTTTCATAATTTCAGAACACTACCCGAGTCTGATGATGTGCTTTTGATGATGATTTCAGCTTTATAGGTTTATTCAAAGCTTATATTCACCAACAATGCCAAGGCAAATTTATCTGCAGAGCGCAATTCATACAAAAGGCCATTCAAAGTTCCTCCTCAGTTTCATAAAATTACAAGAAGGCAGACAAAAAATCAATAAAACATAAATATAATCATTAACTAATCTGTGTTATTCTATGGTTTGTAATAATTATTCTACTTTGTGTCACAGCTTGTGTTTTGTTTTGTTTGTTGTTTATTAGTTTTTTTGACAGGAACAATGTGCAAAAACATTAATTAAAGATGCTTTACACCAGATTATAGCTTGAGCTAATTTCCATCTGCAGTCCCTGAGCAGGTCGGTAAATATAATAAAAAATGTACAGTATACAATCATCCAAATATACACAAATATAAAATTACACTTACAGTACAATAAAACCTCAATAAAGATCAAACACCTTACAATTCTCATATGATGACGGCGAGTCCTAGCGCCTCACCAGAAGAGAACCACTGAGGATACTGTCCAGAATTTAAAAAACATTGTTACTATCAAACATGCCCGGACAACTGAGAGCCAGGCCCTATCAAGCTGCATTCTTTAACATCCCAATACATGATAATAGTTCAAAATGTAATACAATTTTCACTTCATTGTGTCATAAAACCACATTTTTGAAAGCATCTTGTAATACATTTGGTAAGTATGCACTATTGTAATACAGTCGTAGCCACAATTATCAGCACACTGTAAAAAATGTCCAATATGTT
>OMNZ01021371.1:3069-24267 GCA_900303255.1 Lesueurigobius sanzi | reverse complement strand
ATTTTCATTGTAATTGTACATTTTGGTGCTAAAATCAATTTTATAGATATTGTAATTTTATCAAATGCTATCACATGGAGTGTATGATAGGATGAATGTGTGAAAGTAAGTCCAAGTGAGGGCCCTGAATGAATGTTGTTGTATTGTAAATTGCACTCTGCCCTCTTTTTTTCTTTTTTTCTCCTTTTCCCGACTGCAGATGGAAATTATGCTACAAGAATCTTTGCCTAAATAAATAAATATTGCAATATGTATCGCATCTGCCCTTATGCATTGTGGTATATATTGTAAATCATCCCATTTTATAAATCCATGTTTGTGACATGATCTTTCTGATTTGATAACAATCATTCCGAGGAATGTTAAGTGTTTAGCATCTTTTGCAAATGAAGAGTTCATTTGCAAAAACAATATCTCCGTTTGGAGTTAATTGCAAACTTGATTTAGATTTTTACAACCGTGCTCTACAGGTAACACTAGTCAAAATAAAGGTAAATCAATTTGTTCAATAACAAGTAACATAATATTTTCACTAAAATAGATTTGGTCATTAAAAACTGCAACACAAAGAGAAAATTACAAGCAAACGTTGATTTTTGTCAATGGCACTTACTGTATCTGTTTTTGAAAATTAACTCTGCAAATATAATTATATTTTTTTAAAAGTCCTCACATACCTGTAGAACTCAGTACTACTCTTTAATTCAAACCGCTAAAAAAATACATCTGAAACTAGATGTTAGTGAGTGTTTTACTTTTTAGTGAGCCAGTGGCTGTATGGGTACACCATGGCACCTTTGCTTTCCATCACAGCGGCCTTTATCGTTGCCAATAAAGCTTATTCTGTTCTATTATGGCAAGGGTTTTTTTTTTTACATAAAAACTTACATAGTCCACCTTTTACACAGGCACACTGCGTAACATGTCCCCAATGAATCAAATAAAATACAAGCGTGATCAATTTTAATGGTTGAAAAATACATTGAAAAATTAACAAGCGTCTCCTAACTTGTTAACTCCTTGTATATTTACTGGGAGCGGGACGTCTCCAGCTCGTCTCCATGGAGATGTTGACTAAAGGCAGTCAAATATGAGATTTAAATAGGTTATGTCCATATCCAAATCCATTTTTTGGTCACCCACTGCAAAACAATATGTAATTTTATGTGTCTAGCTGGTCAATAGGAGCAGGTTTTGTAATCCAAAATGTTACAGTGTTCCTTTAAGTCTTTGTCCACAGATCCAAAGCTCGACAGTTCACATCCCTGCCCTACATGGTACATATTGTTGTTGTGCCCTCGGTCAAGACCCATCCAAACCTTCCTGATTGAATGTATTGACTGAGGGATGTCATTAAAATGTTAGGACACCGCCAAAATGTACAGAATTTACACCCTAATGACTACCTTTCAAAAAGCAGAACCAGCTCACAGTGCGGCGTGTGTGGGAACATGTCCACGGGCACGGCTAGCGTCGGGGTGAAAGCCTCTCCTCGGAGCTTCTTCTGTGGATCGGGAGCGCCGCAGAGCTCTCGGAAGTTCCTCATGGCCTCCCCTTCCGGCTTACACGACACGAAAACCAACCGGCGGATATCGGACTGGTTTCTCACCGCTCTGACCACGCGATGATGCAGTCCGGCTCGAGCGGGATTCACCACCGCTGTCAGCCCAGAATGTGTGTCTCTTAAGTCCGTCATTAGACTAGGAAGCACCACCTCTGCTTTACCGGCTATAAAGTCGCAGTTATGGACATCGTTGAGGGCCGCGTTGTGTTTCGCGTCCTCTACGGCCTGCTCCATGAGTTCGATGCCTATGATTTTGTCCACTCTGGGGGACGTGATGATGCCAATAGCTCCGGTGCCGCAACACACGTCTAGGAGAGTGCCGCCGGCTTGGGTGGTTTCTGTGCCATTGGGGATTTGCGGTTTGCATAAGTCTCTGACAGTACTGTAGAGGACCTCTGCAGCGGCCTGGTTCACCTGGAAAAAAGCATCTGGGGATATGCGGAACTTGAAGCCAAGGACCTGTAAAAAAAAAGAAAAACAGGAAACGTTTTCATTAGGGCTGCACAATGAATCGCAATCGAATCGAAATCGCAATTTCAAATATTGCAATAACCGAACCACAAAGACTGAGGGTTCTGTCTGTACTTCTGTCTCCAGTGTTTTATGAAGCTGAAATGTAATAAATGACAACAACGATGTGTAATAGCGGTTTAGAAATATCATTTGCTGACAATACTAGTTTTATCATGTCTGAAGATAATCGTCAAGCCACGGCCCCAGAATCGAAACTGAATTCACCGTAAGAAATTTTGCAATAATTCCTGTGTGTAATATTGTGAATTGCAATAATTTTGACCAAGATAATCCTGAGACAAAATGTCCATTTTGTCTCATGCCTCAACAAATCTGAAAGTAAAAATACAACAACATAATACTACAACATAAATATATGATTTTAAAATCACAAATCGAATCGAAATCGCAATTTCAGTCCGAAAAATCACAATTAGTTTTTTTGTCAAAATCGTGCAGCCCTAATTTTCATAGCACAGTAGTAAACATTTTCATAAAGGCGGCATTCACGTGAGATATCAATTTAAAGAGATAATAGTTGGGCGATAAGGGTTGGGTGATATGATGATAAACATCGAATCGTGATCTGGTCTCCATGATGATCTGCTTTTTCGGTAACATCGTCATATCGCGTTATTCAGTGTTTTTTTAACACAGCTCTGAGCTTTCTCCACTCACTGCTTCTACTGTCCAGATTAAACCAGAACTAAACCAGGAGAAAAGTAGGTCTAAAATTGGACAATATCACGGATCTGGATTAAACCGGGACTAAACCAAGAAGTAAACCGGACTAAAGAAGAGACTAAAACAGGACCAAACTAAAAAAGACTAAACCAGGGTTTAGAATGAAATGCTTATTAACCTGACCTAAACCAGGACTAAACCCACGACTAAACCAGGTCTAAACCAGGACTAAACCCAAGGACTCAATCAGTAATAAAGAAAGAGCAAACTGGGTCTGAATCGGGTCTAAACCTGGACAATATCACAGACTGAACCAGGATCGAACCAGGACTAAACCCTGAGGGAAACATGTCTAAAGCATGGACTGAAACTTTGACTAAAACAGGTCTTAACCAAGACTAAACCACTACAAGACCAGGTCTAATCCCCAAAAAGAAGCAGATGGCTTTAGTCGCCTTTAAAAGACAATATACGCATGAATTGTGATAAAATCGAAATCGTGATTTAAACTAAAGAAAGATTTTTTTGGCCAAATCGCCCAGCTCTAATTTACAGTAGGAAATTTCACAGTACATTTCATAAACTGTTTGTGTTCGCAGATTACTGAAAATACCTGTTATCATATTTTTTTACACATACATTTTACATTATAAAAATTGTTTATGTTTAAATTTTCTAGAAATGAATACATTTGCCCTTGATTTAAGTAGGTAATTTCAAGAAATCTGCCAATGGGGTAAATTGATTTTATTTATTTTTTTGTTTCAATTTGTTCAAATTATACTTAAGTTCAGTTTAGTTTAGTTTAGTGGTGTTGTGGTCAGCCCCACATAAGAAACACATTTTCTGTCGAAGAGCACCAGAGGTCACGTCCAAGTGTGAGCATGCACCAAATCCCACTCTTTGGGTTGACAGTTCCTTTGGCTAAAACCAGCTACAACATCAAAGGGTGTAACTCCAGTTTGGCAATCCAGGTCAAATTGTTATTGCAGTGGCCTTTTTCTTTTTAACCAGTAGGAGCACATGCAACATACCATGAGTTTAACTTGCAAAATGCTGATGTTTTGGCCTAGTATTTTATGACTAATATCTCTGTTTTATTGGGCCCATCCACATAAAACAAATACTGGCATGAAGTTCAATGCTTCAATACTATAATTTTATAATAAGGTGGCATAACTCAATCTCACTGGGATTGTTGTCAGTTGATAGGATTTAAAAGTCACCCCATAACATAGAAAAGGTAAATCATTTCAACTAGTCTGTATTATCTACACAGGATTGAAAAATATTCAAACCAATCCATGTATTTTTTATTTTAATTCTTTCAGACACTAAGCAGGGGTAGGCAAGTTGGCCTGATGAGAGGTGGACTTACTTCCTGCTGGATTTTCTTTGTCATAATAGACATTTTATATTAAATTAACTTAATTACTGTATTTTTGTTTTGCAATAGATCTCATGTCACTTTGGCTTGTCTTTAGTTACCTCTTCATAAATGTGAGGCACCCCATGCAGGAGCTGGTAGGGTGATTCTTCATGAGAGCAGCGCGTCATGGTACTCTCCTGGAAAAACAGCGAGTCCAGCTGACACACTGAGCCCGGTCCAGATATGAAGTACTCCACCAGGGAAGCCTTGTGCTCAGCCACCTCCTCTTGCGATAGAGTCTGTGGGTGAAAATACACTATAGCCATGGTGTGCCCCTGTGCATTAGTCCGGACAGTTATCTCTCTCCAGTGCCCACCGGTGTGAAACAGCAGGCAAGGGTCCAGGGAGGAGAGGCGGAGGAAGTCCTGATAGCATCGAGCCACCAGTTTGTGCTCGTCAGGCATGTTGAGCAAGTGGTCTCCATTGACACAGACAATATTGTTCTGCCTGGCAATCCCAACATAGTACCCAACCGTCTTTGGGTTACCATCTATCCCTTTGTTTACTGAAAATGTTGACTTGTTCCTGTATCCATTGCGAAGCGGAGAGGGCCGGATTGGTAATACAGGAAAGTTGAGTTTACCTTTAATGGAACTGAGATCTCCTACAAGGTGTCCACAAAGCTGGGAGAGGATTCTTTCCTGATTCCTTTGCTTCACTTCAAGCTGCTCTTCATAGTTTAATCTCCACAAAGGCGTTACCACATCTGCCAGCCTCTCCTCCCATGACTGGTGTTCTGAAGCAGGTTTCAGTCTTTTCCAACTCTGCTTTGACAGTAGTTGCTTTTGGCTGTTAGTAGAAAACAGCAGATGAGCAGTCTTCAAAGGATTCCAGATTATATGATTACAAAAGGAACATGGTCTAACTGTTAAAGCCATAAAGGCTATGTTAAAAAGCTATTATTTCAACGTAAATAAGTGAAAAGTCACGTTTTCCACCCAAATCAACACACAGAACTTTGGCTGTGAGACACATGCAAGCCAGTTTACCTTGTCCGACTGACGCATTTAGTGTGAGACGGTCGGCCTTGAGGTACACGTCATCAAAAAGCGTCTGTTATGGGCTGGTAAACATTTCCGCTGTGTCGAGATGGATTCAAACAAGGACGAAGCGGAGCGATGTATAAAAATTGCCCAAAATGCCATCAGTAACGACCAACCGGACAAAGCCAGGAAATTTTTGGAGAAGGCACAGCGGTTGTTTCCAACAGATCACGCCGAAAGTACGTCAAATAACAGTCCCGTTTTAGCGGCGGAGTATTGCAAAATGGTGGGCCGAACGTGAAACCGAAGCGGCTAATGCTAGCAACTTGAACGCATACTAGCTTGTTAATCAGCTCGCTAGCGTGGTGGTTTATGTCAACTCTACAGACAAGGGCTTTTTTTATTTACCTTTGAGTGTTGGTATTTTCTGCGATCTCTTTATTCACTTTTCATGGCGATGTTGTAAAAGGCTACCGCGAGATGCTAACTCACCTGGCTAGCCTCTGTTGCTTGTTTACCTTATACAGGTTGTTACTGATTGTCTTGCAGGTTTACTGGATTCGCTCACACGGAATGGCAAACCAGCCAGTGAAAACGGTACTACAGTGAACGGTGACGGTCCATCGGTGCGGCACAGGGGCCACACAGATGGGGCTGATGTCGGACAGGCCCACACGGAGTCGGCAAAGCCCTACACCGCAGAGCAGCTGGATGCGGTTAAGAAGTGAGTTCTGTTTCAACAACATGAGGATTCTTGGCGGTATAAGATGCCTTTCTCTTTCCAAGCAGCAGCAGAAGTATTTTGTACAATGTATTACGTTTTGCCATTGTTGGTTTACAAGATAATAAAATAAAAACTCGGTGCAAACATGAAACATTGACAGCAGTAAATATATCACCTGCAATGATAACTCCATTCATACAATTCGGCCTAGAGTTTATTTTTATTTTACTTAATCTATTTAGTGCTTAAGAGATGTTTTGTACAGTTTATTTACAGAGAGACGCTAAGAGACTATCTTTATTCTATTTTATTTTATTGTTACTATTATTACTATTACCTGTTGTTTTGCTTCTTTGATGACACTTTTCCTGACTTTGTGCACCCCCCTGTGTGATACTGTCCTAAGAGCTGTTGTGACAAGTAAATTTCTCCATTGTGAGATCAATAAAAACTATCTTATCTCATCTTAAACCTGGATTGACTACCTAAAACAGTAGTGAAGTCTGACCAGTAACACGTTGAGCAATTTGAAGGGCAGACCTGAATAAGTAAAGCTTTAAGTTACTATTGCTATACAAGTCCATATTCTGATAAATGTATTGGATAAAAGCTGTTTTAGGGCCTGCAACCATTTAATTTCCTCCCGAACACATATACTGTAAATCATTACATAATATTGTTGTTATAATACTACTAATGTATTATACTAATACTTATAATACACTTCACAACAATAATAATAATTATAAGGGTGTGCAATGAGAACAAAAATTTTAACGCAATGATTACAAAGACAAGGTAATGATCTGAAGTTGTAACATTCACCATTAAGAGTTAATTTGCAAACGCAGATATGTTTTGCATTGTGACATTCTACAGGTGACATTACGTATAACTAAAGTTAGATCAATTTGCTCCATAACAAGTAGCTTCACATTTCTGATTCATGGTCTCTAAAAACACTGCTACACTGAGAGAATTATAAGCATACATTGATTTTTGTCAATGGCACTGATCTGTTTTTGCAAATGAACTCTTCACATGTATAACAAAGCATTAGCGTGGTGGTAATAACAGTTAAAGGTATGGGTAAAAACCAGTTAGTCCGCCTAGCAGGTGAAACTGCATTCCATTTTTGTGTTTTGGGTTATTTTACATAGGTATAAGCAAAACTTTGTTCATAACAGACATATTAATAAACATTTAAACGGATTATGTCAGTCTATTATATTGCATTAGAATTTTGCCATAGCGATAAACAAATAAAGTAATTTGCACCAAGCTATTTGTTTTTTGAAAATAAAACTGCAAACTGAGAGGATGAGCATCTAATTTTCTCAAACCAAAAAGACCTTATTACCACATCCAAATTGACATCTACAAGAAGAACGGCAACCTTAAGAAGGGCACAACTTTCACGTCAGATATATTTAAATTGTACTCCCAGATTAGACCAATACAGTTCAGCACAGATAGAAGTGCATCATTTGTCTTGTTTATTAACTTTGTTTATGCTTGTTCCAGGATTAAAGCCTGTAAAGATTTCTACCAAATTCTTGGAGTAGAAAAGAATGCACCAGAAGATGATCTGAAAAAGGCCTATAGAAAATTAGCTTTGAAATTTCACCCAGACAAGAACCATGCGCCTGGAGCCACAGAAGCATTTAAAGGTACAGGAATACATAATATAACAAATTCTTACCTTATTCATTTAGACAAATTAAAGCATATCTGTTTATGGTCTTGTGCAGCTATTGGAAACGCATATGCTGTGTTGAGTAATCCTGAGAAAAGAAAACATTATGACCAGTACGGAGAGGAGAGTGCGCAGCCGAGCAACCGACACAGACACCACCATCGCGAATTTGAAGCAGACATCTCACCTGAGGATCTCTTCAACATGTTCTTTGGTGGCGGCTTCCCAACAAGTAAATGAACACTAAAAGGGAATTGAAAAGGGGGCATGGTTTCCAAGTAATGTATTAGTTTATGGTGGCACGCCATAGTCTATTTTTAGCCGTGCTGGAGAAGAGGTGTTATGTCATAAACACGTCCCTTGCATCAGTTCATCATTCCCCGTTCTCCATATCGTACCATCTCTGTGCTCCCTCCCTCCCTCTCTCTGCAGAGAGGCTTTAGCAACAACAGCGCACTGTTAACATGCGGCTTTGTATTTTACAATATGGTGAAGTCACCGCTGTGTAGACTGTTCAAAGTGAGCTTTTTCTACTCAGTCGCTGAAACATCGCTGCTGTTGTTACAAGTTCTTAAGAGACTGAAAATGGATACGCCCCTTCATGCTGTAAATACCACAGCGCTGTCCGAGCTGCACGCTCTCATTTTCATTCAAAACATTGTCTGATTGATAACTTTTAATGAAGTTACAAAACCAGTCCATTTCTCCTTAAGTTGCACAAACTGCATGCTTCCTCTGCAGCGCCAGTGCTGATTCCAGTGGAGCTTCCACACACACAGACTAGTCACATGTGTGTGAGTGTGAGTGTAACAGGTTGGCGATAGGCAGCTCACCTTCGTTAAATATGTTTTCATTTTAGCTACTGTCCCCACTGATTTAGCTACAGCCTGTGACTTAAGATGAAAAAATTTCAGGATAGATGGCTTTTTAGTTTTTTGTTATATAAATTATATATATATATATATATATATATATATATATAAAATTACAAATTTTAAAACAATTGTATGTGTTAAACTTAATTTAGTAGCTATTAGCTAATAAATCATGCCAATATGTAGAGCATTCAAAAAAATATATATATATATACACTGTATATATACTGTATAGATAATACAATATGACTTGGCCAACTGGACAATTGCAGTGGGGCCCCCAAGTTGAAAAGGTGTCTTTTAAACCTCAACAATTGTAAATTAACAGTTATTACAATCAATACAGTATATTTGCATTTTCAGCTAATTTATGAGAAATTTGCAAAAAATATATTAATTCAATATAAAATTAAAACAAGCAGTTGCAATAACAAATATTTTACCATCATTTTACCAATAAAGAGACCAGCTCACGCTATTATTTTATCATTTAAAATGCACCAGAATACAGGAAACCCCATCTGAACTGAACAAAAATTCCCTGGAAGGGAGGACCTCTGGGACCCCCACCGAGGGGTCCCGCTACCACCATAGTCTCTTTAAAATCTGTGGGAAAAATTACTTCTTACAGCTTTGTACCATGTTAAAGTGTTGTTCCCTTGTCAAAAACATCCCTGAAATTCTGCTTTGAGTGCGGTACGGATGGAAATTAGCCCAAGGCTACAATCCAGAGTGGCGTGTTTACATGCATTCTCATGTGCATGCACTGTCCCAAATAAACAAACGAACAAAACGAGTCATACACGCATTGGAGAAATCATCTAATTCCCCCATATTCATCCTGCATCCCTTCCAGTAAGCTCTCAACTTCCACCCAGGGTCCGGCACGTATCATAGCTCACTCTAACTTGCCAGAATAGTGCGGACTATTCCACACGTAGCAGGGAATCTCACAAAATTAAGATATTATTTAATGATTAGGCCCGTCAACCACATTAAACCGCAGATTCCTACCATCTAAACAACCCCTCTGACCAAAGTGAAGACCTGGGAAAACTCCGGTGCGTTTGAGGTGGAGGGCAGCTGGGCGTGCTCTGAGCGTTTGTTGTAGGGCTGCTCGATTATGGAAAAAATAATCACAATTATTTTGTCATAATTGAAATTGTTCAAACGATTATTTGTTTGATGAAATTTTTTTTAACAAAACAATGCAAAAGATATTGTTTGGACAATAATATCAAGTATATTCACTTTGGGCTTGCACTCACCTGCACATTCTGCACGTCTCTGATGATGACATCATCGTGGTGCGCTGTCCATGTGCAAAGTTAGCAGTTTTGGAAAATGCAAACTTAGCACTTTTTGACACAAATTTTCAATGTGACTTTACACGTACTTCCCAGAGACCTAGAAGGACATGGGTTTATTTTAATGTCCCAACCCTGCTCTTCCCAATGCAAAAGTGTCTAGGACATTTACTCATGGAGATACATGTCGCCCATCATCCGCAACTTATAATCGTTATCTGGATTACACTACTAAACAATGTGCTGCAGCCCGGTCTGATACTTGCGATGATGTTCGACAGAAGCTACTGTACATCTGTGGAACCTGAGGCAGTGAAGTTTGGTTTAATGAGGAATGAGGTAGTAGGGTCTTAAAGAGACGCACGCAAATTTGCAACTCATGTTAAATGGTAGTAAATCCAACTGGAAGGTGTTTTTGGTCCATACAGCAACAAATTGAACCAACAAAATGTATGGTGGTGATCAAGGTGTGTTTAATACCTGAAAAAGACGTTATACCCAACATTTAACGGTTGTCTGCTTCTCACACATTGGGTTATTTCATTATTTTCGATAGATTTAAACATTTTTACTTTCATTTTTCTAGGTAATGTTCATGTTTACAGAAATGGAAGAATGCACTTTGGCCATCACAATACACACGAAAGAAGAGAGCAGCAGAGAGATGTATGTACATGTTTTCACTTTAATTGCTTTTGATTTGAATGACTTGCGTATAAATATGTCATGTTTCTCTGTCACAACAGGGAGGTCTGGCTCTTTTTGTCCAGCTGATGCCCATCCTAATCCTCATCATTGTCTCCGCTCTAAGCCAGTTGATGGTCACGCAGCCTCCGTATAGCCTTAGCTACCGCCCGTAAGCCCCTGAAGACTATGAGAAAGAATTCACTTTGTCTCTTGTGTCCTCGAATAACGCTGTTCCCCAATCTCCTATAGGTCAGCTGGGCATATTCATAAAAGGCACACCGCAAGCCTCAAGGTGACTTTCTATGTGGGAGAGCGCTTTAGTGAAGAATACAACGGCAATACTCTGAAGAGCATCGAGAGGAGCGTTGAAGAGGACTACATCTCCAACCTCAGGAATAACTGTTGGAAGGAGAAGCAGCAGAGTATGACGATGTTTTTGGTCCTAAAATTAATTTGTAAATGTGGGATATATTGAATATTCTTTCATATAATTACTGTGGTTTATTATCAGGGTGGAACAGTATATTGATTTTCCAAAATATCACGATATTTTGTGACACAACATGATATTTTTTTATGCTACTATTGATACTTTTGATTGCCAGGAATGGTCAATAACAGGACAGTAGGGGGCAGCGCACTGTCACACAAATACATTACTTTTAATGATGGAGTTTATAAATAAGTTAAAGTTGTGGTTAGGGATCATTTATTTACTTATTTGAGAGACAAAAAACAACAAAGCACATCATAACAAATGTCAATTATAAAAGAATATGGAGGATGTAATTGTTTATAAAGCAACAATGTTGAAAAAGGTTAAATCACATATTCTATAAAGATGGTTATTAGGTTATTGTGTGCAATATATTTATCTCTGTATCGGAAATCGTTATTGTGAGCCGCGTATCGTATGGAATCATGCGGTACCCAGAGGTTCCCACACCTATAGAGGGATTATTGATCTTTTCACATATATTGTGCATGTCGCCTGCAGAAAGAGCAGGGTTGCCAGATCCTCAAAATCAAATTATCATACAAACAGCCCAAAATGATGGTACAAAGGGGATGAAACTTTCCCTGATATTGAGCTGCCAAATAGATAGGAGCTGGACACAGCCCGCACCAGCAATGCCATGGCCAAGACTAAATGAGGTATCTGAACCAGAACTCTGAACTAAGCCAGGCCTGTATAGTGAAAATTTGGAGATTATACGAGGGACAATAGCCCCGCCACACTATGCATACATTTCCGTGCAGAGCTAATCCTCTCCGCTAACCAAACATTAAACCATGCAGCACTTGCACATTTTAGTCAGTTGTGAAGTTGCTTCTGTGTTTCGTCTGACACTCGTTTTCTTCCATAAATATAATCCACAGAAAGCTTCAGACGGAGTTTATCCCATTCACTAAATTTAATTTAGCAGCATGACTTTCTTTATCACTGTGATATGTTGTGGTCCACTGAAAACATTGCTAGCTAACTTGTGGATGGACATGAGATTCAGACAATTTGAAGGGGCGGTCTCTTTCTGTAGTCGGGTTGCATGCGCACCGGTTTTGTTGCTAAACAAATAATCCCTCTATATATTATCAATATTGTTTGATAACATCTCCTCTACTTGTTGGTAAGAAAAGTCCTAATTTAAATGCAGGTAGTGAGAGGATGAGATGCTTGGTTATGTGGATTTAGTTAAACCAAAGTAGCCACATCTCCATAGAGACAAGTGAAGTCCTGCTTCCATCATAGTCACCAGTCAGGTCTGTGGACGGGCCAGAAGCATGTTTTTCCACCTGTGAAAACATTAGTCATTAAATGAATGCCTTTTTTTACTGGGTAATATTCTTCTGCATAATGTGGCTTTAATTCGTTGTGTAGCTAAATTGTTAGAGCATGTGATATTTGTGATGTTTTCCCCCCCACTAAAACCATATGTTGGGTTTGTTTTTCAGAGGAAGGTTTACTGTATCGAGCTCGTTACTTTGGGGACTCAGAATTATACCAAAGGGCACAGAGGATGGGAACCCCAAGTTGTTCTAAATTATCTGAAATTCAGGTTATGCTGGATGGTTAAAATCCAGTGCACACATACAGGTAAGTCAGCTTTGCCACACTGTTATGTCTATAATTTGTCAGGACCATCTTGCCCCTTGTGTCGAAGTGCGCTGAGCCAATACCCTACAGTGCATGAATAAACTGCTGGCCTTTGATAGACCAGAAGACGGACGTGGCACGGCATATACGGAATTCAATATTTCACCACAAAAAGCTGTTGTGACATGTTTCAAATTGATAACCGCTAGTGTTAGCCACATACATACAGAAGTTTGGCTTTTAGCTTCGTCTTTCCTCTCCGTTTATTTATTTTTATTTTTAAGGTGATGAACTTAGAGCAAGAATTTAAACCGCCTCCGTTGTTGTTGTGGTTGGTTACCAGCCTTGCGTTTCCTAATGTGGGAACGGTCTGTGTAAACAATTACTACTATAATGGAGCACAGATACAGAATGGAGTGAAGTAGCGCTGCAGAATACATCAAAAATAGCATCTGCAACATCTGTATCGCAAGAAACTTTAATATATCACTTAAGTCCTACATGTGATGTACATATTAGACTATAGCAAAAAAAAACATAAAACCTAGAGATTGCATGAGTTCTGTTTGTTATATTTTTTTCAAATGTCCATTGTTCAGTTTAAGCTTAATTTTGGTCTTGACTTAGTGTTTTTATTAAAGTCTTGTTTTGTCACAATAGGCGGGGTTTGCGTGACTTCTCAACAATCTAAAGAGTTTAAAATTGAGGTGGAAGTTCTCTATCAGCAAATGATACTAAGGTCTAATTATTTTCTCATAAAGGTGTCCAAAAGTGGTGACAATATTCAAAAACACGTTGGCCAGTTGAGAGGACTTTCAGCCATAAGAAT
This sequence comes from Lesueurigobius sanzi, assembly GCA_900303255.1. Taxonomy (NCBI): domain Eukaryota; kingdom Metazoa; phylum Chordata; class Actinopteri; order Gobiiformes; family Gobiidae; genus Lesueurigobius; species Lesueurigobius sanzi. The sequence continues at coordinate 10,881 of OMNZ01021371.1, read as the reverse complement.
AATATTTTGTGTGAATCCAATCATGATCAAATAATAATAATGATGAATGTGAAATCTTGATTCAATATAAATTTCTCGATAACAATATAATAAAGCAATTTAATATCCTCCCTAAGTTTGTTTGCTGAACCCAGAAGGCTATACACTACTCAAGATAGCAGACATTTAGGATCCTTGACCTTTGAGCTGGAAGGCAAGATTTAAGTTGTCTACCTGGCACATAGATCCTTCCAGAAGTTTAAGACCTTTCTAAAGTGCACAACCTTAAGATTTCGTAGCCTTAATCAATAAGAGCTACTGATATCACAAACATTAGTAGATATTGTCTCTACTGTACATATACACAACCAGCCACTACTTTGGAGTTTTTATGTATTGTTTATTTCTTTATTTTCATTCTCGTGGAAGGCATTAAACTGAATGAACACATATGGAGTTAATGTAGGAAAGTAAAAATGGTGGAATAACTCTCTGTTGTGAAAATGCCAAAAGTGCGTGAAGCTGTAATCGAGGCAAAAGGCGGCTAGTAACTATTTTTACTTTTTTTGTTTACTACATGTAAACATGAATGAACAGATTGACTACAAAATAAACATAATTCATTCATAGTTTAATGCAGGAGAGTCAAACTAATTTTGGGTCATGGGCCGTGATTCAACTCCCACGGCTCAGGGGCCACATACAGTCATGGACCAAAGTGTTGGCACCCCTGAACCTTTCCAATAACTTAAGTGTTTCTCCCACAAAGTTGGTTCAATTACACTTTTACTATAGATCGGTTAATTTCCTTTGTGTGTATTAGAACAGTGCAAAAAAAAGCAGCAAAAATGACTAAAAAATTCAAAAATTGTGTGTAATTAACTTTGTTTCAAGCATGTGATGCTTCCTGTGGCAAGTGACAGGTGTAACAGCTGTGGGCAATGTATAAATCTGGAATCTCTGGAATAAGACAAAATGAAAAAGTGTACACCCCATCGTACTACAGCTAACCCCCTGGACATGGACAGAGAAAAACTGATGAGAGGATGCAACACAGAATACTCTGGAAAGTGGATAAGCCTCAAACAACTTTAAAAGAAATCCAAGCTGTTCTGCAGCTCACAGGAAATCAGTTTTGGCGCAAACTACCCGTGGAACTTTGAATGAGATGAAACTCTATGGCAGGAGACCCAGGACCTCACTGGTGACACAGAGTGGGGTCCTGGGTCAGCCTCAAACAACTTTTAAAGAAACTCTGCAGCTCACACAGTGCAGCGGTTTCAGCTCAAACTACCCGTCTGTGTCAGCAGTGGGGTCCTGGGTCTCCTGCTATAGAGTTTCCTCTCATTCAAACTTCATCATCAAGACTAAAATATAGTTGCTGGTCAATATCCTTTACTACATAATATGTTGTAGTAACTCTCTTGGTAATACATGGGAAGTATAGAATTACTCTGTTAGTATGTAGTAGTACAAGCTTGAAAATAACTGTTATTACAGTGTAAGTACAGAAATAGGGATGTATATATTGTGGTATTACATGGGAACTTTAGAGTAATTAACTTGTACACAGTATGTCATGGTCAGTGATCTAAAGTGTTACCAGATTTATTGATACTCCTTATTGATCCGGTACTTTAACGGTACTCTCATCAGTACTTTAAATGCAACAATATTTATTTTTATTGCTCTATATTTGGACTTGATTTATTTCCAAATTAAGTTTATACAAACATACAAACATTTATAAGGCGTGTACAGTACAAATATAAACCAAAATGTGAGTATATTAGTTAGATATAAAAAATGAAGTTTCCTTGTGTTTTAAAGCACCTAATTATGTTACAATTTCAACACAGGCTGTAGGTTATATTTCGCTGTAGGGGTGGGGCCTAAATGGAATCTTACAGCGGTAGGTAAAATGAGCTGGACTCATTTTTAAGCACATGTACTCCACTGCAGGCCGTGTCATGGAGAAATATACTCGTCCTGAAACTGTTTTAGTTTGGGACCAATCAGTAACGAATGAAAACGGGTGCATACTGTGGAGTCTTTACAACACGAGGAGAGAAGGTCTCAGCCAGCTGCAGAGTGCGGAGACGGGGCGGGATACGAACAGATACAGGGAATGCATCGATGAGAGGGGAGAGCCTGATTTGAGTGCTTGACATTAGCGCGACTCCTCAGCACCGATGAGAGGAGTGTTGAGGCTTATCGCTCCAGGTGGACCGGCACACGTGGCCCCGGGGCCGTTATGAAACTGTTACGGTTCCCATCCCAACTCAGAAATATATGCTTTACAAGTCGTGGGTCGGATTAAATCATCCATATGTTTGACACCCCTGTTCTAGAAGTTTAAGAAGACCTTTCTCTAGAGATTTTTATAACCTTTATCAATGCGAGCCACTGCTATCCAGTGTTGGGGAGTAACTAAATACATGTATCTAAAATACGTATTCAGAATACTCATTTTGAGTAACTGTATTCAGGTCCAAATACTCTCTCATTTGAGGGTTTTTCGAATACAGTTACTTTTCAAATACCAAAGGAATACAGAGAGAGAGAGAGAGGAAGGAGAGAGGAATGAGAGCGAGAAAGAAGAGAGAAAGGAGAGAAAGAAGAGACAGAGAAGAAGAGGCAAAGAGAGAAAGAAGAGGGAAAGAGTGGAAGAAGAGAAATGGAGGGAGAGAGGGGAAGGAGAGAGGAATGAGAGAGCGAGAGAGAGAAAGAAGAGAGACAGAGGGAGAGTGAGAAAGAAGAGGGAATGAGTGGAAGGAGAGAGAAAGAAAAGAAACAGATGGGCAGAGAGAGAAGAGAAAGAAGAGAGACAGAGAGGGAGGGGGAGAGAGAGAGAGAGAGGAAGAAAGAGACACAGAGGGAGGGGAGAGAAAGAAAGAAGAGAGGAAGAAGCCACAGTCAACAGTTGGTGTAAAAGTCTTATTTATACATATTTTTAATCTTTCACCATATTTATACAAACATATAATACAAATCAAGGTGAAAGTATTCTAAGTATTCAGAATACAGTACTCTGATTGGGCAAAGTAACTGAATACGTTACAAAATACATTATAAGACAAGTATTCAGTTTTCTGTAACTGATAAATCAAAGTATTCTCCCCAACACTGCTGCTATCACACAAACCTCAGTGGATATTGTCTCTCTCCTGTCCACAGATCATTCTGCCGTGTGCAAAGCTGCTACTCTTATTCTTAATTTCGTTTTCTTTTGCACTCACAGATTCGCCTCTACTTGAATCTCGAAAAGAAGAAATCTGTGGATGCCCACTCACCCGGAGCATAACGTTAGCAAACCAAGAGCAGAAGAGATGCCTTACTCGCCGTGGGCAGCAGACCTCATCAGGGAACCTTTCTGCAAGTCTCTGTAGATCGACTTCCTGTTAGAACTGTGACGCTTGAGTTGACTGCTGATATTTTTTTACTCTATCTCCACGACCCCAATGTCCATTCGATGTCGCAAGGAAAAAGTGCATACATAGAGCAGTTTATTTAAAAAAAAAAAGAGTGTGACGAAGCTGCTAATTTGAAGCTTTCTCTGTCCTGATTCCTTTCGTTCTAACCTGAAAGTTTTTAGAATTCTCCTGGCCTCCTGTTGAAATAGTTCTGAGCCACTCAAATGAAAAGTGTGTAATTTTTATAGTTCTTGCCATGTGTATATATACATTTTACTTTTAAAAGTGCAGGATTTATGGGATTAATATCATTTAATTATGCTGTTATGTGGATTTGCCTGTAGCTTGTTGGATTAAGTCTAAGAAATCATTGCACAATTAAAAGTAAATCTTATTTATTAAATTAACATGCTAAATTTATTATGTTTCTTTCATTAAAATTGTCAAATAATCATCAATGAACACTTGCTGTTTTTGCATTGAACTTTTGGGGCTGCACTAAAGCTCATAGTGATATAATTATATATTTTAATATTACGGTATTTTCCGGACATAAGTCGCACCAGCCAGAAAATGCATAATGAAGAAGAAAAAAACATATAAGTCGCATTTTTTGGGGGAAATTTATTTTACAAAATCTAAGACAAAGAACAGACATTCCATCTTGAAAGGCAAGTTATAATAATAGAATAGAGAACAACAGGCTGAATAGGTGTACGGTATGCTAACGTAACACATTGATGGTTATTCAGCTACTAAACAGCCAAAACCAACCAGCCAAACTATGAGAAAAAGTGTGACTTATATTCCAGAAAATATGGTATATTTTGCAATATACAATACAATGTTCATCCTGCAAAATAACTAAGCTTTATCATTTTTTGCAAAAACAAACCATAAACAGGGTAGCCGCAGGGTCTTAAATTGTCGGAAGTATCACATACAGTATAATTATGCTAAATTTAAGGCCTAAAAACTGTAAATTTAACCAAAAAGTCGGTCTTAAATTTTATTTCATCATTATTTTAGCATTGGTCACATATTTTGTGTCAATATGCTTTAGTAAGCAGTTAGACCTGGTTTAACCTAATTTAACCATTTTAATTCTCTTATTTTTCTGATATTGAGACTGGATCTGTGTTCACTCTGTTATGAAAATAACTTCATCCAACAGTAATTGCATAAAATAGCTTAACTTTATAGCCTACATTCCACAAAGTGTCCAACTATAACCTTTTGCTCATTATTTTCACTAGCAGGTTATTTTGGAGAAAAATAATTTATTGGAACGTACTGTGTTGAAATTGTTAAGTAGCATATCACAATGAAAAATGTTTGTAATATTGTACAGTCATAGCTTTGTAACCAGGACTAGTTTAATATTAGAACCAGAATAGACTTTATTGCCATTGTCAGTGAAAGGATTCACAAAGTAGGAGGTTTCTTCAGTCCAATCGTGCAACATGAAACAAACTTATATTATGCAAGAACCATTTTGTTTTGTTTTACATTTATTTAACCAGGAAAGTCCCACTGAGGTTGAGAATGTCTTTTCAGGGGAGTCCTGGCCCCAAAGAAGATCCTATTGTAAATACTTTTAGTGGTAGGGGACAGGCCCGTCGACAGGGGCGGTCAAAGTGGTATGTTGTCCCCGGGCCTCAGGACCAGGGGGGCCCAGCAAGGAGCCCATATTATATTTTCCCATGTTCTGCATGATTTTTTTTTTTTTTTTTTTTAATATCATGACTTGCTTTGACATGTGTCTTAATGCGTAAAATCATCTCAATAACTCGGGATGGTTTATTTTTGTCCATCTTAAAGTTTTCCTTGAATGCACACTCCCCCACTAAACACAAAGAGTGTTCTTTAACCTGTTAAACCCTATAGGACCCAAATTTGACACCGGTTGGGGTTTAAGAGGTTAAGCAGGACCAAAGGAAGAGAATGATGAGAGAACAGTGGTGTCAAATTGTGGGAAAGGGCCCCAAAATACAGCCTATAAAATGATTTATTTTAAAAAATGCTGTAGCAAACAGGTGCCGCCGCAAGGGTTGAGTGGTGGGGGGCCCATGAGGAACCTTCTTGCCCCGGGCCCCACCAAGTCTGTCAACTGCCCTGGTAGGGGAACATAAAGCAGACACAGGGAGAACATGCAGACACACAGAGGGAGGCCCCGTCTGGCTCTTCTTGCCTTGAGACTCAAGCGCTGAGCACCGCGCCACCATAGGGGAGAGCGGGGTAAGTTAAGCCACTCCCTGGATATGGCTTTTGAATTGAGAGAGCGGTGACCTCTTTTATTACTTTCTTTTTGCTAGAAGAGATTCCACTTAAGGCAAAGATGCACGTGCTCTGAAGAAAACTTGAATTTCAGCTTCAAAAGTTTCATAAAGGTTTTTTGTAATCCATGGACAGCATGAGTCCAAATAGTGGATACATGGGAAACCTTCATGTCCTGAACATAATTATGTCTAATTGGCACACTTAGCCATTGCAAGTTGAAAGTGCCGGATGGGGTAAGTTGAGCCGTGGATCACGCTTGTATTTTGAAAACAGTATTATTATCAAAAAGAAATCACTTTTATGAGTCCAAAATAGTCATGTAGGTTTCAGGAGGTCTTCATGTCATTTGGAAGTAAAAATCCTTTCTTCTGAGAAATTTTATTTAAATTCAGACAGTGTTGAATAAATGTTATGCGTGCAATTATACTGTAGTTATTATGATGTATGATCAACTTACCCCACCCATGGGGTAAATTTGAAATGTATTTTCGCTCACTTAAAAAACGCTTTAAGTGACTACTATTTATTTGATGTAGTTCAAAAATGTACCTTAATATTTGGTCTTTCACACAGTGGAGTTATAAATCCCAAGCATGAGATAAATTATCTTACTTGCCAGGTTAATTTAATCAAAATATGGCTCAACTAACCCCGCTCTCTCCACCCACCTTAAATAAACCATAAAGATGATAGCACTATAAGGGCATGCATAAGAATTAATATTATTCAAAGAGCACGACTTCAGTTTATAGAAAATAATTTATTGTCAAAAGGCATCAGATATACAAGTTGATTATATTTGAGTATCAAATACAAAAGCCTCACATTTCCGGCAAAGACATGTGCCAGTCGGCGGGTATAGCTGCCATCACAGATAAGTGTTTCAAATATAAAACTGTAACATTACAGTCGAGGTCCAGTCATTGGTGAACACTAGTGCATTCTTTCATTAGTTTGTCCCAGTGAGATGAGCCCATTAGGACAATAGTGCTTTAGTTAGCATTCCTCTATCAGCAGCTCCCCTGAACAGTACAGTTTCCTCTTGATGGCCCTGAAGCTGTGGCTCAGTCTGAGCGTGGGCTGGTGTTTGGGAGGCGTCTGTGGCGACCCGCGTCCCTTCAAGAGCTTCTGCCATTTGGGCCATAGTCCACTGGAGTCCCGCCTCAGCATCAAAGTCACCTGGAAAGTGGGCACTACGTAGGGGTCCACCGCGATCTGACCCACAGAACAGGGCGAGTCCTGGTCCTCTGTGTCCACGTGCAGGTCGATGAGGGCCCCTCGGAGCCCGCACGGTTCACTGAGGGCCAAGTGGACCAGCTCCTGGCTGATGTTGTGCACCAGACAGTCGGGAAGAATGAGCTTGGAGCAGCCCAGAGAGTGTGACGCTTCGCTCAGGCTTTGTGCAATGTTGGTCGCAGCTTCTGAAGCCAGCGACTCCTCCAGGGGGTAGAAGCAGTCGTCACTCTCTGACAAAGACATGTCTGCTAAGGAACCTAAAAAGTTAAGAAAATACATTAAATACATAAAACTATTTCAAATGTTTTGTAGTGTATTTATACAGGTAGCAGGAAGTCAAGTATAATGCCTTTGAATGTCCAAATACTATTTTAATGCAAAAAAAGGTTGAGGCCTTGAGATTTGTTAGGATGCAATCAAACTGAGGAATGAGGTGAAATTGCAATATTCAAAAGCAAATTGTTTACAACAGGCAACTTTTGAGCAAAAAATTTGAGCCAAAACAGCAGTGTAACATGTATTGGACCATCAGAGCCGGCCCCAGCCTGTAAGCAGACTATTCAGCTGCTTAGGGCCCCGTGAACACTGTAGGGTGAGAAGTGAGAGATTCACCACTGTATCTCATTTATCCAATATCCATTCTGAGGGCCCCGTAAAGGCTTGGGCCCTGTGGATCATATTTCTTATGTATTTTCAGAACACTTATTTGAGCAGTCATTATTTTCCAAGAATTTTAGATTAAATGCCAATCCAATATAATGCTTTTTAATGACATTTAAGTCCTTATATTTGAACCAATTAATTTAATGACATTTCTTGCTTTGTAACCCGAAACCCTGTGATAAGTTTGAAAAGAAAAAAACATGCCTCTTTGTATGTACTCTGCATCTTTCCATGCAAAACT
>OMNZ01021362.1:3240-14834 GCA_900303255.1 Lesueurigobius sanzi | reverse complement strand
CCCGGTCACGTTCAAAATAAGTCTCCACAACTGAATTGAGACCTCTCAGAGACCTGATGGAGACTTGAAAAAGTCTCCAACTAGTCTCCCGCAACTCCCTTGAGACTTTGCAGAGACGTCTCGGAGACTCAAGGCTCTGCGAGGTTGCAAACTAGTCTCCAGGCTGGTGAGATAGGCCCTTTAGTCTGCTCGGCAGGGACGGTCTGAAAAGCTGTACTTTTCTAAAGATCTATGAGTAGGTTTGTCTGAAAATATACCTAAACCTAGCCCTAACCCTAACAATATCCCTGTTCCTAAACTTCATTTCTGTCATGACAATTCAAGTTTTCACAATAGACCGTCCCTCCCAAGGCGACAACCTAGCATTAGCCCTGTTAAAGAGCCTCTGCACTTCTCTGATGACAAACACCACTAGGATTTGTTTTTCAAAATGTTTTTTTTTTTTAAATAAAGGAAAATTGGACTAAAAAACTACAGAAGTGCTCATAAGTCACCCAATTGGTAACCCTAGTCTATTTGAAACCAATTTTAAGCAAAATATTAATTTATTTAATTTAAGTAATGGCTTGTTCAATTGGCAATCTTATCTTATAGTTGAGACATTTCATTCGTGTGTGACTTATTTTTGATCATTCTTGATGTCTGATATTGATTTATTTTTGTCCATACCGACCTTTGAGATGACTTCTGTTATGATATTGGGCATTACAAAAATAAATTGATTGATTGATTAATTGATTTGAACACTACTGAAAGACTTCTTGCACTTAAATTTAAAAAGTCTCTTTGTGCTTAGCATTGGATAATAAATCTCAAATTACTAAATCATTTTTCGTGCAAAAACACAAATTCCACAGGCAGATTTGTTTAATTTGCACCAAAACAAAAAATCTATTTTGAATATCCATCAGTACAGTCATTTTAACATATCAAGATATATATATTTTTAACCTAGTGTTGTGTCCCTGAGCAACACACTTCACATCCACTGCCTACTATAGTGACTGTGTGAATGCAAGGTTATTGCCAAAGGAATATGTTGATGTGTTGAGTTTGTTTTAGCCTCTGTACTCTGTTTGAATGTGTGCTGCATACAAATTGGCCCAGCCCATTGTGTCATTTGTTCACACTTGCCTCATATACAGTTGCTAGATGTGATATTTATTCATCTGCTCTTATGCCTTACTGTTAGAGTGGCCACGCATATTCAAAATGGATTTAAGGGCTAAACTGTATAATGATTTCTGGGAAAACAATAAATTGAGGTTCCAAATAAAGGCCATTATGGAAATGAGATTATGGAGCAATTGAATTAGGCTGTAATCACCGTTTCTATATGTCATTACAATGCAACTTTATACAGCATTACGGCGCGCCTGGGGCTAGCAATGATAAACACTGTTTCTTTCAGGGGTATTTCAGTAAGTCCACCAGGGGAGGGCTTAATACAGATCCTCTCCGAGCAGCTCCACCTCCGCTACTTTATTTCTGAATCCGCATTATTCCCACAGGGCTGGGCAATAAAAATACATATTTGCACATTTAACAACTCGCTCCCTTGCCTAATACCAAAATACGACTAGAGACAAAAATCCTTTGAAATGAACAAGCTATAGCAATGTTTTCTTTGTGCATTTAAGTAATGTGATCAGTTGGAAAGAACCTGGAGCCTGTACCACTGTGTTTTGTAAGTCACTGCGGAGAAATAAACCAACACAGTGGAGTTTACAGTAATTTACTGTATATTTATGGCATTTTATCTTACAATAATTACATTTTTAACAAAAGTCTATGGGGCTTTGCATTTGGTGTAAGAATGAAGGAAAAGAGTTTTGCTCAAGTGGCACTAAGGGTGATCAGCAGCACAATGGTGGAGTGGGCAGTATTAGTGATGTCCATATCTCGGAAAACGAACCAACATTTTTATTATTTAAATACGATTATCGCACCAGTCGACACAAACGTAAACCATGAAGAAAACATTTCATGGTGAATAGAGTGTTTCTGACATACCACCAACATGAGGAGAGTCAACATGTCAACATGATCTGAAGAAGGCTCTGCCAAAACGTTATCTTTTTTCATTAAATATACCTTTGGACATCGGCTACCTGAATGTGCGATACTGCTTTTTTTATTTTTGAAGATTTTCCTCAATATCTCCACCTTTGATAAAGGTTTCTGGTGTGCGTTCCCCCTTCCTCTTGTTTGTGTGTAACATTAGTGTCACAATCAGCATATTTATTATAGTTATTTAAAGTAGTTACTGGAGCTGATGATAAAGCCTCATAATGCACATTACATTTCTAACATTATTATTATTATTAACTAAATTATGAACACAACAGGACAAAGGAAAATACTGATCAATACAGAAAAGGGAGGGGTAGGGGGGGGGCACTGCTCCTTATGAGATGTGTAACATTAGTGTCACAATCAGCATATTTATTATAGTTATTTGAAGTAGTTACTGGAGCTGATGATAAAGCCTCACAATGCACATTACATTTCTGTCAAGTCACTGTGGTGACAGCTGTTGCGGTTAACACTGGATCTCCAACAGCCAGGGAACTACCACTCTCCTCGGGGGTGGGACCCAGAAAGTGGACACTATCATGTTTTCTTCTGTTTGCCAAGTTAAGTTTGTGCAAAATTGCATTAAATAGGCAAAATACCCAGCTCCTTTCACAAATTAGGTCTGAAACAAACTCTTCAGGACAAACAGTCATTAAAAAATGATTTGATCAAGAACGTTGCATCACTAGCTAGAACTCTTGCCCTACAGCGAGAACATCCTGAGTTCAAATCCAAACTCCCTATGTTTTATCCATCAACCAAAAACATGCACACTAGGCTAGTTAACCCTCTAGCAACTTTGTCCTGACCACACCAAAATCATTATCTGGAAAATGGATTAAATAAGGAAGGCACACTTTTCTATAAAGACAATAATGTGTACCAGGCTGAGAAGGGAAATCTGAGGAAATCAAAGCACCAACAACTCCTCAAAGAACGTCACCAGCTGGACTGGGGATCGAACCTGCAACCATCTTGCTTTGATGCCACTATGCCGCGTTCTGAATCAGCTTGGTGAAAGGAATGTGTCTACCTTGTCAGGAGGATGGCTCCAGTGGGCCACACATGTTGATTAATTGCTGCTTTTGTTGGTAGATTGAGGTATTAGAAAACAGAGAGGCAGAGCGTGCTGCACTGGGTCAAAAGCGCCAAGACGTGATAAACACTTATAATCAGCTTGTGAAAAGACTTACAAAGGTGTGCGCTCTTCAAACTTAGAGCTTGATACAGATTGTCTTAACTTGTCTATGCATCTCACCTTGATGAGTGGTTCCCAAAGTGGGGGTCGGGACCTCCCAGGGGATCACAAGGCACTGACGAAAAAAATGAAGATACACTATTGGCATAATTTTAGGAAAAGTGTGAGGAAAAGTAAAATTTCAAATTACACTATGTAATATTTTATATAGGCTACTGATTCATTCACTTTTTAAGCAGGTAATGGGGGTCCTGAAATGCTTGCATAGTCATTTTAGATTTTGGGGGGAAAGTTCGGCAACCCCTGATCTAGATTGAGGTGTGTTTTTTTTTTTTTTTACTTTTTATTTTGTTATTTTGAAATTATGAACACAACAGAACAAAGGAAAATACCGATCAATACAGAAAAGGGAGGGGTAGGGGGGGACACTGCTCCTTATGAGATGTGTAACATTAGTGTCACAATCAGCATATTTATTATAGATATTTGAAGTAGTTACTGGAGCTGATGATAAAGCCTCACAATGCACATTACATTTCTAAAACATTTCGCCATTTTACTCACCGTTACAAGCTCTGGGACAACCACACTCTTTTATCTTGGGAGTGCACTAGGTTTAGACATAAACTGTACTTAGATGATGTTAGATAGATGCAAACGGAAATTTACATAACACAGGGCAGTGAAGGATTCCTCAGATATTTGTATTTGTATTTATTTAGATCTCCATTAGCTGTAACAAGTACAGCTACTCTTCCTGGAGTTGTAGATATGCGTAGATCCCGCAAAAAAATAACACTCCGTGTACCATAACTTCACAGGACTGCCTATGTCCTGTGAATTTGAAAAAATACCTGTCTTTCTTTGGTAACAAGTCCTTTGGTAGAAGGCCCAGCAGGTAAATCCTGGGGTCCTTGGGGATGAGCCATGACGTCGTCCGTAAACTTAAATACATTGTCCCAAAAAGAAGACAGCTTTGGACAAGTCCAGAAGATGTGAGAGTGATTGGCTAATGAGTGACCACACTGTCTCCAACACTGCCGCTGTTGCCCTGCCTGAAATTTGTTAGTGATGTGAGGTGTAATAAAGAATCTAATTAGACATTTCCACCCAAATTCCCTCCGCCTCCTGGAATTGGTAGATTGAGGTGTGTTTTATTGTAACAAAAGATAAATTTGTCCACCGCATTTGACCAATCCCTGCAGCAGCGTCAGTCTGTCAGGTGCAGTGTCCGACCACAATGCAGCGCCAAAGGACACACCTCCGGATCTTGAGCCAGGTCCTTGGACAAGAGGAGGATGATGGCTGCAAACGAAAGCGCCATGTTCTTGTAATTGCTTTGGTTAAAAGACACAAATAAAGATTCATCAGTGAAACCAGGTCAATCAGAACCACTTCCCGCTGTGACAGTTGCTCGGGAAATCCCACCGACCGAAACTTCAGAACTTCTCAACTCATCATCTGTACTCAATGTGCATTTGATACAGTACGTAAGGACCATTTAAATTCCTTTGAGAGGGTCTATTAATCTTAATCTCTGCCTCATGTTGCACGCGGCACACACAAGCCCGGGCCGTATGCGCTCGCTTCGCCGACGAGAGCGCTCCCCCTCCTGTCGCCTGTGTTCCGCGGGGATTTGTCAGCTCTCGTCAACCAACCGTGTCAACCGTGACAGTGGTCCAGATGTCTGCCGCCGCCGCCGAGACGAGGCGCAGGGGAGGAGAGAGAGGTGGGAGACCGGTATCCCTCATCATCCCGACAGACACGACAATGGGACATCCATCCGCCAGCCATCACAGATCCACAAACAGCCCAGCATGACAAGCGCTAATAAAGTGGATGTTCTTTACTCGCGGCACTTGAGGGAATACATAAAGTTTGCGCGAGACTGGCCCGTTGGTCAGTGTGTACCTGTTGAAGCATGTCTGAGCCTATCGCTTGTTTTCGCGCGTCAGGAGTGTTGACCGCTCTTGACAGCTGCTCAGACGGCTTCAATACAAGATGTTTGAAGTGTGACTGTGAAGGGGAAAGAGGGTTCTCAGTTGACTCGATGGCCATAACTTTTCAATGACGTTACATAGCGTTAAGATGTTTAACACTGGAGTATGTTATCTACAAACAATTCAAGGAGCTATAGTGAATGGAAAGATGTACCCATTAGTGATGTCACGTTGATCATCAAATCGGTTCTTTTGAATGGCTCTTTGATGTGAGCGGTCCAAATAGGATCTCAATTGTGAAGAATCAGCACAACAGCGGAGCATACACCACAAGAGAAACCTTTTTGGACTAAAATAATTTGGCATGCTTTGAAATGGTAAAAATCAGTCCCATTGTATGTTTGGACAATTCCAATAAAAAAAAAAAAAATGAAATGAACAGATTCCAAAGATTCAGCTTTCAGTAAAGAGCCATAAATCTAAACTAAAATGCCTGCAACTAAACCTTGTCTGTGCATTAGATGATGCCTTACCAATGCTGCTCAGCTGACAGTCACATCTTGGAAGGTAATCAGGATTGGATCTGGTGGTCAGAGAGTCTGATGATGCTTCAATTGTAGCCATCAAGTTTCCACCTCAGAATATGGGGTGGTTGTACCTTGTGAAGCGCTTTGAAATAACTTGAAATAACTAACAATAGAATAGAGAACAACAGGCTGAATAACTGAACGGGACTGTGTATTGATGCAGCATACACACACAGCATCTATACTATGCTGCTACTAATAAGCTTAGACGATCCTGCCTTGTGTCGTGTCTTTATGTTTACATTCCCCTACCGTCGAGTATTGTTTACATTCTATGTGCTAATGTGTACTTGTTTACTTTTTGCACCTGCACTTTTGATAAGGCACTAACATCATTGCGACACTGATTGATTGAGTGATGCTCTAAATGTAATTTCGTTGCCATTTGTGACAATGACAATAAATCTAAATCTAAATCTAATCTAAATCTAATAGGTCCACGTTATGCAAACGTAACACATTGATGGTTATTCAGTTACACAAAGCATAAACAATGAACTGAAAAGGTGTCTGATATGTTAATGTAACATATTAATTCATATATAAGTCGCACCTGAGAATAAGTCGCAGGACCAGCCAAACTATGAGAAAAAGTGCGACTTATAGTCCGGAAAATACGGTAACCATAGATCTGTTAGCATTTGTTAGTCTTTCTATGCAAACCACTATTGCATTTCGGCTGCTAATTTTGGCCCTCCATAGCCTACTTTGGCCTGTTATGTAAAAAACTTTGAGCACCCCTGCTTTAGACAGACTAAAACCTCAAATACACATTTTCTTGCACTGGCTTTTGGCACAAACAGAGCTAGACACTGTTTTTTCACTGTCTTTTGCTTTTATTAAAATTAATAGTTAATTTATATGCCAGAGAGATTTTTATATAGATTTTTTTTACTAGAGCCTAAAATTATTATTTAAGTAACTCTTGAGTAAATATTTCATCTACTGTACCCACCACTGATTAGATGCATTACTTTACCATTCATATTCATTCTAACATTTCAATCCTGCTTCTATTTTGAGTAACCAGATGTGTGCCACTTCCCCGTGTCCTCTCCGCGCTCACTCCTGTATCAGCCTGACTTCATGTGGCTGCTGTGGCAGGGCAGAGATCCAGCGGTGTGTGCCAGAACGTGCACGGCGAGGGCCCGGCAGCACCAATCAGTCCGCACTGCGCTTGTCAATGGGCTCATTAGCACTCATTACGCGGGGCTCTCGGGCACCTGGGCGCCCTTCAGAGCTCTTAGGGCAGTGGGGGCAGCGGGGGGGATGGAGGCAAGAAGGCTAACAAAAGAGATGTGCTTTGTCTCTATGATAGCAGAGAAAATCAATAAGTCAGTGTGAGGCAGACAGCGGGATAAAGAGGAGCTAGGAGGTGGAAGATATGAAGGCCATGTTTTAAATGAATGAAAATTAGTAAATAAAAGTTAAAATGTGGACAGTAGGCTCCAGCTAGGTACTCCTGCCAAGATCCTGCCTCAAGGTCTACAGATGGGTCTTCAGGTGCTACATTGTGGATGCCCACTGCAAATGTGTGATACATTTGAAATGCAATCAACTTGCCTGGCAGAATTCTACAACATGATCCCCTCTGGACCTAGGGCACTGCTGTAAAAGGTATTCTGAATCTCAATCTCTTTCCTGGTTAATTAAATGAAAAAAATACTATAAAACATCTAAATCACAAAAGGGAATACTTGTGTAAGATAGATAGCATACTAAACCTACATTCACAAGTAACCTGCACAACTATCCAGATTATATGCTGCTAACAATGCCAGCAACACCAAATTCTCTCCAAATGGTCGGCCTGACACAGACAACGCTGCTTTGACGGCGGATAAACAAGGTTAAGGCTAAGGTTAAGGTGAACTTTATTGTCCCCGTAGGGAAATTTGTCCTCTGCATTTGAGCCATCCTTCGATGCCACTAGGGCAACCGTCAGGAGTAGTGGGCAACCGCAGTGCTGCGCCCGGGGACCCATGTCCAGATGTGGAGCCAGGCTCATGGTCAGAATCACCTGGCTGGAGGATTTAACCCAATGTTCATGTTTTGGGTTGATGGGGGAAACCGGAGCACCCAGAGGAAACCCATCCAGACACAGGAAGAAACATGCAGACTGCACACAGAAAGGCCGCATGAGCCGGGAATCAAACCTGGGACCTTCTTGCTGTGAGGCGCTATCCACTCTGCCACCGTGCCTCTAAACAAAATGAAGTATTTGGAAGATATATGTGCATAAAATGCGCTCAACTCACAAATGCTCTCTGACTGGGTGTTAATTCCTGGGAACAATGTAGAAACGAAAGAAAGGACTGCACTCCTAGTCAGGATAAACTTTTATTGCCTGTCAAATGTTTCCGATCTCTCCATTCTTCAGTGTCAGGCGAAGATATATGTTTGGCTTACAAATGATGTGCTCTTGTGTTTTGTTTTGTTTTTTACATTAAAAGGTTAGTATGACTAAATGACAGACGCTAATATAGTTAGCTAACAAATTAATTTGATTTTTTTTGAACAACAGTGAAAGAAGGCGGGAACGATTCACTTGTAAAACTGTAAACTGTTAGTGTCCAAACTCATTCCCAACACATATCTAACACATATCCAATTCTTCACAGGCATGAGTTTATAAGCACATTTCACAACTTTCGGGGTCACTTTTCAGTAATGCAAAAAAAAAAACTAGCCTGAACGCTCACAATCAATCAAAATTACATGCCTACAAGGATAGTCTTTTTTTCACAAATCACTGCTTATTCAATGTACTGACGTAGAACAAAACAAATTCAATTTCAATACTCTCACTTGAGTAAAAAGTGCTTAAGGCATTGCTGAAGTGTTAACCTACTAACCTTCCAAACAAGTAACGAAAAAAGGCAGAGATAATGAGGCAAAGGAAACTCTCCTGAAAAGCTAAGACGAGGAAATATTATGACGAAGCGTATGCAGCACTTGGCTCCACTACGGTGAGAGACGAGGAAAGACCAGGGGTGAAAGCTGGTACTGCGTTCCGCTAAAAGATTGCAACAGGGAGCTCTCCCATCTCCCATCTAAAGTACTAGGTAAAAACTCCCACTAAGACAATACCTTAACCTCAAACGTGCATACATTTAGCGATTTAAATGTAATGCAGTGGGCAGGCTAATCTGCCCATATCCCCAAACTTTCTGTAGTTTTGTGACAAAAGGCGATGCGAGTGCACTTTGCTATGAGCCGCCCATATGCGAAATGTTTTCTTCTTCCTAAGGAGGGCGTAACAGAAAATAATTGAGAAACACTGGCCTATACATGGCGCTAGCTCGTGTTTCGACTCCCGAATGTCACAACTATACTTGATTTGCTTGTAATGTCAACAATCTGTCAATTTACGAACCACCCACTGCATGATTCAATGCCGGCAACTATTCCTGTTCATGTTTTTATCCACCTAAACATCAGAGCGGTAAAACCAACACCTTTCTGTGCCATCACCTTGTTTTCCTAAAGCAACAAGTCTCACTATAGACAGTAACAGGTTGTAAAAAGCAGCCTCGTCGCAGCTCCCGTGGCTTCCCCGCGCTCACTTGAAAGCCCCTGTTTGATTATACTTAGCTGCCAGCGCGGCTTTGTACCTGCGCAGCTTTTGAGACTTTTTTGCTCGTACTACTTCAAGTATCAGTAAAAAAAAAAAGCTATTCCGAGGCTTCCCTTTAAATATTATCAATACCAAGCGAGTGTCAATAGTGCAACGCCGTACAAGAAGCGGAATGGGGAATGGAGCACACTCCTTTTACTTTACAAGTGGTTCAGAGCACGGCAAGAGCCAGGGGACACAGGTGGATTGTTTGAAGGAAGGAGTGCTCACTTTGACACCAATAAAAGCAGACAGAAGTGTCGCAGAGGGGAATTTGCACAGGGATTACCCAACGCACATGTTCTAATAAGAGAAAAAAAAACCCTGTCAAAAAGATATAGTAAAATAGCGATGACTAAATATTCATCTCCCCCGAGCTCGCCGACTCTGGCTGCTACTACTTTGAGGAAAAACTCCACCTAATTAATGGAGAGGGAATAAGATAAGAGACCCTCAGAAGAATTAAAGAAATCTATTTTGGTTTGGTTTCCTCGCGGGAAAGGGTAAAATAATAGTTCCTGTGTTTAAGTCAAATAGAGTGGTTTTGGGTTCCGTTTGGAGTCAGGTTATAATTAAATACACTGATAATATTTTTGTCTTAGAATTGGTGTCACAAGAGCTGCGATAGGGCTCCAGACTAACATTCTAGCAGGGGTTTCTTATTTAGGTGTACCTGGATATGATTTAGTAACAATGCCATTGATGTTATTTGCTGTTTCAATTCAACATTTATGTTTTTCAGTAGCTGCATGTAAATATAAATATATAAAAAAAATGTCCCTTGGGAGAAACAATGATTTACCATATGCTGTTGACTATTTCAACTCATCCTCTATCACAGTGGTTCTCAGGTTTTCCCATTCATGCTCCCATAGAAAACTACTATGCATTATCTTTAAACAACTTGCATGACATTGTTACTATTGGTCGTAATAATTTATTCATCTCACAATGGAGAAATATACTTGTTACAACAGCTCTTCAAAATAGTGCAAAGATCAAGTGTAAACAATCTGGGAGGCACTATTGTAGCCACCGCTGGATTGGTGTAGACCAGTGGTTCTCAACCTTTTCAGCTCTGGGGCACCCCTAAATGTGCTTTCCGCAGTCTGTGGCACCCCTTCATATCGTCATGTCCCATCTGCACTATAACCCTGTGAGGTGTTGGTAGGATGCTGCATACTCTGCCAATCATAATACCCCTTTAGCGCACATCCAAAGTCTTAAGGCCAGCGTGCTAGATCCAAAAGAGACAGACTAAGAAAAACAAAAAGATCTACACAACTAGAGTTTGCTCCCAAGCTTTTATTACTTGCACCAAGTCGTGACGTTTCAGGCGTCAATCAAGGAAGAGCTGGCTTGACGCCCGAAACGTCACGACTTGTTGCAAGTAATAAAAGCTTGGGAGCAAACTCTAGTTGTGCAGATCTTTTTGATTTTCTTAGTCTATTACACGGTTTTAACTTGGATTAGTATATTCACACACTTAAAACATATAAAACATAGGCCTACTTAAATCAAACTCAGATCTCCTGTGGCAGTCTGTCCTGCTCATGTCTGCTCCTCTCCTTTCGCTGTGTCCTGCACTCTCACGACAGAGCAGGACAGGCTCAGACCGTATGGGAAGAAGCTAAAATCTTAAATCCAAAATCAAAGTTAATTTTGAAAAAATGTTTTGAAACCGGCTGTACGTTGCTGATGATTGATCGTGATCGCTAAGTACCGCCTGCGCATTTAAAAATAGCATTCAATTAAACTCACTGTCGGGTTGCAGACTTTGCCGGGATGTTTCTCAGCCATCCGTGGACGGTTTTAAGCCAAACAAAAACTCTGAGAAATGAATATATCTAACCTGTATCGATCTTTTCACCAGAGCTCGCTCAGCTTTACCAAACCCGCTCCAGAAATTATTTTATTCCGTGACTAAACCGACCTAAACTAACATCTTATTGGGTTACAGATGATTTACAACAGTTAAATTGAATGATTTTTGATCATTCAACCCTATTTGTGTTTGTGAAATAAATCATCAATCTTTTTTCACTCTGCTCTATCCACTTTGTCAGCGCTGACCCTGACGTACACCAAGGCAAGACGGCGCAGGTGAATAGGGAAGAAAAATGAAAGAAGTTCAAGATATCAATTTGAAACTTTACCGACCGAGGCAAGTTGTTCTT
>OMNZ01021361.1:0-36099 GCA_900303255.1 Lesueurigobius sanzi | reverse complement strand
GTTGTGGATTTTCGAAGAGCGCGGGTCCAGCATGCTCCTCTAACAATCAACAGTGCTGCAGTTGAGAGGGTGACCAGCACTAAGTTCCTGGGTGTGCACATCACAGAGAAGCTCTCCTGGACCATGCACACCACATCACTGGTCAAGAAAAGTAATCAGCGACTCTACTTTCTCCGCAAGTTGAGAAGAGCCAGAGTCCCAGCCTCCGTTATGTCCAACTTCTACAGAGGCACTATAGAGAGCATCCTGACCAGCTCCATCACTGTGTGGCACGGCGCCAGCACTGCCTCCTGTCAAAGGAGCCTCCAGCGCATCGTGAGAGCAGCGGAGAAGATCTGTGGAGCCCCTCTCCCCTCTATTAAGGACATGTACTCCACCCGTCTCACCCGCAAAGCCATCAAAATCGCCAGGGACCCTTCGCACCCATCACACAGTCTCTTCAGGGTGATGCCTTCAGGGAGGAGACTGCGGAATCTACGGGTCAGTTCCAGTCGACTGAGGAACAGTTTCGTACACAGGGCCATCGGGAAGCTGAACTCCCTCCCCTCCCTTCCTCCCCTCTTTCCCCTCCTCCCGCTCCACAATCAAGGATGAGAGAAACATAATTTCGAACCATTCACATGGTTTGACAAATAAAGAATCTTGAATCTTGAATGTACTGTATGTTATCTAAATACTTTACATCAATACTCTTCTGTTACCAGATAAGCTACAAATTAGAATAAAAATCTTACAAGGCAATATGTAAAATACCTACTTTATCATACTAAGATATGATAATGGTAAATAAATAAATTGCATCAGTCATGTATAAAGACAGAAATAAAGGTGCAATGTAACTTATTTTTATCTGGGAATAATGGTAGAAATTGAGCTTTCAGGTGTTTCAGGGATTATTTGGTAAACTCTCCCTTTTCAGCTTCATCAGTGTCACTCCCTTTACCACTTCTTTCATCTCGACTTATCATTCCATCCATTTATCACACATCCATAAATTATATTACGTCTGTATCGTGTCTGACCACTATACCAGGCCTCAACTTCACATCAACTCATTCCTCTCTCCCTCTGTACTTTTATTACCTTATCCTCTCTCTTTTCTCCCTCCTTTTCACCCTCACCCTCTCCCCTCCTCACAGCCTTCCCCTCCTGGTCAGACCGCATCCACATGTTATTAATAAGGACTCCTCCAGCTCCACCACATCTATGAGGAAATCCTCTGGCAGATACAGAACACCGCACATGTTTTATCCAAGCCCTTCTCACTCTCTTTCTCTCTCCCTCGCTCTCTCTCTCTCTCTCTCTGTGAGACAGCGGTTTATATCACTTTCCGAGCAAACATCCAAGAAGGCAAGCCTAAGCTGGGGCGGGTTGGAATGGAAGAGGCTTTTGTCTGCACCTGCGACAAGTGCACAAGAAAGAGCCAAATGTGTAAACAATATGAAAGCTGTTAAAGCCGGAGGGGATCCACGACATTTAGAAGGTCAGGCTGAAAAGGTGGAGAATTACAGCTGTTTTGGTACATTGGCTTTTATTATTTTAAAATGAAACACGTCGCAATCTAAGTCACACTCTTTGCGTCAGATGAACTGAGTGAATAGGATGTAGGGTTCACTGTGGGCAGAGGCTTCAAATTCTCAAAAAAACATAGCTTCACAAGCCTCAGTAATGAATAAATTGATGCACTAATATGAACACACAAACGATGATTTACTGAGATGTCACGAAAACCATGTGACATTGGTAGCACTTCAATTTTGGACATTATGCGTTGCGTTCCTTCTGATAGAACACCTTTCCTTGTTTTGAAATATATTTTTGTGAAGATTCTGCTGTTATTCTGTCGGATTATGTTGCAGGATTAAACGCAGACCACAAACGTCATCTCACCGAGATCGAGAGCATCGGGCTTGACACTTTCTGTTGACAGATTCAGCGGTTTCATTGATTTCATTGATAAGCCAGATTTACATTACTTTGATATCTACAATTATTTGATCAATTTGAATCCCTACATTCATAGTCAGGCGATAGAGGGTTGTTATCCTTCTGACCTGTCAAATAAATACATTTAAAATAAATGAGCCATCTTATTATATAAAATACAGTTTGAGAAGTGGGCGGGGCCGGGGAAACGTTTTTGCTAAACGTTTTCCAGACAAACCGTGCGGTCTACGGAAGTGTCACGCACGTACTTACATTCTCCTTCAATCATTACGTGGGATAGGGTATATTTCATGGTATGTCATCGCCGTTTGGAAGATATATCCATGTTTGGAAGTCCAAAATAAACTTTTCCCACCGCCATGTTTTTTTCTTCTTCGGGCACACGGGCAGTATATTCCGGCAGGCTGTACGCTGGGTTACGTAATGCTGTCTTATGGTCAGAGTCACCTGGCTGGAGGATTTAACCTAATGTGCATGTTTTGGGTTGATGGGGGAAACCGGAGGAAACCCATCCAGACACAGGGAGAAACATGCAGACTGCACACAGAAAGGCCGCACGGGCCGGGAATCGAACCGGGGACCTTCTTGCTGTGAGGCAAGAGCGCTATTCCCTCCGCCACCGTGCCGCCGGGTTGTGTTATAATTCATAAGCTCAGTTCATCGAATGTGGAGCTGCAGAGCCCCGGCCATAGGCCGGGTTACAGCTAGTAAGCTATATAAGGATCAGTTAAATCCAACAACAGGCTCTAAAATTCATCCATTGACAAATTGCCAATTACATGAATACATATGACAATTTAGATATGTATATTTTGACAAATAAAATTGCAAGATTTCAACACAGACACTATAGGCCTAGTGTCTACCAGCATACTGTCAGTGAGTAGCTACAGTCGTTTCGTTTTTTTAACACAGGTTATACATGACGACGCGCTCCAGTCTTTTCAGATTGCGATTGATAACTTACCTCAATCTAGACCTAAAAAATATTATTAAGGGTAGGTTCCTGATATGAAGTGAGCACTACAGAGCCTTCAATAGACCGTAGGAACATAGTTGTCTCGCTTCATCGCTGCCAACCACTTGTCATGTCTGTCCTTGTCCGCAGGGAATCGATAGAACCTGACACCAGAACCTCTTTTCTGTTTATTTGTGCATCCATATGCAACACAGTAAAATGGCACAGTGATTGTCTCGATCACTCTATTTGTTTTCGAGGGTAATCCAAATTATTATTTGTAGAATAGATTTAGAAAAACAATCCTACAAACGCATGAACGGAGGCCAGCGTAACTCCAAAGCATACGTTCCAAAATGGCGGCATAAATAAAACTGTGTGACCCATGACAACACTGGCAAATCATTTATATTGGAATACATGACAGCATTCTAGTTTTATAAGTGGGTTGTATCCCTGCAATATTCGACTCTTGAGACTACATTTTCCCACAACTGAGGCGCAGTGCTTGAGGTAATGGTAAACTGAAATATTGCAACCTTTTGTTTCCTTGTGCGCTACTTTTACACCCCAAGTACAGCCATCAAAGTATGTATACAAGACAATATTTTAATACAAAGAAGGGAAATGAATGAATGAATATCTCAACACTGTTCATAATGTTCATAAAACTGTGCAAAACAGACAGAAATATTACAAACACTTTCATCAAAACCTGCAAATGAATGTGTTTTGGACCATGAACGAAACTGTGGTAAAAACAGTCAAGCAATGTCACCATTTCCATAGATTTAATACTTTTTAACTACATTTAAGGCCTTAGTTTTTGCACAGTTCATTCATTCCTGCAGAAACCCTGTATAACATTTAAGAGAGCAACATAAAATTTGCTGAAAAAAGTTAAAGACCAATTATATTTTGGATTGACAGCTATCAAACAACCATTACTGTTTAACCCATTTGTATTTCTTGTTCCCCATTTTTGTCATAGCATACTAAAAACTAAATCACTATCTTAACTTTCCTTTATACTGCTCTCTTTCTCATATTCACATGTACATTCAAACCCCCCGCTCAGTCCATAAGTATCCACGAGCTGCATGAAAGACAGCCATTCATGGATGATAAGACAGAGTTGACATAAACAGAGTGTCCGAGGGCAAACAGACCCCATATGATCTCCTTTGGGGCGGAATAAGTGTGAATGAGGAGGGCTGAGGAAGTCAGTGGCGCTGCTTTAATCTGATACATAAACACACACAGAGAACATGCAGCAAACATAGAACACACATGACAGACGCCTATTCACATGCACTACTGCCTCTTTTAGCAGCCCATGTGTATACAAATAAAGGATTACATTGGCACACTTTGCTAAAATAAGAAATTCCCTTGAGGAATTATGCTACGATGTTATAAAACACAAGACAGAGGTAGAAAAGAGTTGGACACAGAGGACAATTGTGAAATAAATCTATAAACCTGGAAGATATTGTACACATTTCTTGGATTGGATACTGGTGTCAAAAGTTGAAAGATGGTTGGAAATGGTTCAAATTGCTTTCACCATAAAATTGTTCAACAGAGAGAGAGAGAAAGTAATGCATTTCTGCCGCTTTATGATTACGACGCAGCTGAAATTGTATTATGTAAAAGAAAAAAAATTATATTCAGTTCAGTTCTACAAATGTGTGTATGGTTCGACCATTGGTTATTCTGTTTTTAGTCCAAATCCGTACAGAACATATGCATTTTAGTTTAATTTAAATTATTAAAATACTAAATTACTAAACCAGGAAAGTTTGACTTTGTTAGAGGGATATTATCATTGTCTCAAAAGACAACAAAATAGACTGACAGAGTTGAGTGTAGTTATACTGTAAGTTTGTGTGGTCAGTACAGAGTGAGAGCAGCTAGTAAAGATGTGGAGCACGGGGATCCACGTGAGTTCTTGCCACTTCTCTGTGAACACCGGTTATTACACTACACTGCCACTGGCAGCGATCCAGGATTCATGCCTCCAAAAGTCATATTTCAATGGCCTGTACACTTGTCCACAAATAAGATCAGATCTGCGTTCATCCAATCCGCCACAATATTTAAGATTTTTTTGTTGTTGTTCTCAGATATTGATATAGAGCCTGATATTGATATTCCCAGGGTGATTAAGTGGAATAGCAGGAGAGTCTGTAAAGCCAAGAACAAATTCCATCTGCAGGAAGTGTAGTACAGGGGCGCCCAAAGTGGGGCCAGTGGGCCAAATTCGGCCCTTCAAGAGGTTTGATTTGGCCATCGAGATGGTGCTTAGATTTGTAAGTTGCAAGCAGTAAGTAAGATTTGCATTTATTTTTGATCTATTTGTGACAGAATAAACTTTATATAGTACCTAAGAACGCCAAAACACCATGTCCTACCCAATAGCACAGTAATTAAAGGATAATAAAAGATAGATCTGTATAAATGATCTTTACATGTGAAACAGTATTGCGTTTGGCCCTTTGCCCACTCATTTGGGCCTCCATGGAAAAAACTTTGGGCACCCATGTTGTAGTTTGTCTAGTTTTCATATGATCTAAATAACCAAAGACTTTGCAATTAACTGATTGTTACTATAAAATTGTACTTTCATAGTAACAGGACAGAGGTGCAGCAGTCTCGCTTCACTGCAAGAAGGTCTCAGGTCCGATCCATGGCCTGGTGGGGCCTTGAGTCTGCATGATCCTCGACTGTATGCATGTGTCTGTACTCAAGTGTCCCTTAACACTAAAACATATACAATCGATACCATAATCTTGACAGAACTTTTCTGGTTGAATAAAGGACATTTATTTCAATGCGTTCCAATTTTGATGATTTTGATCAATTTTGCAGTCCTATAGGCCCCACTATATAAAAATGATGTAGTGCTGTCCATATAATGATGAATACCAGAGACAGTGTATGTTCCATTTAGGCAACTTGTAAATCGGTAATCTTTGCATTTAGAAGGAATGTTCTCGGCTGGGGTTTTGCTATAACTTACATAACTTACTTAATTACTTCTGGAGTAAATAGCCCATCCACAGAGAGAGGGACAGCTCTTAATGTGCCCAGGTACAAACGGCCAAATGAAACATGAGCACACATACATCTCTCTGTGGGGAACAACAACTTCCTCATTGGCGCGCACAAAAACACTGCAGTGAGAGGGCGCCCATTAATGGTGGTGGTCCGGCGCTGCACAGTGGGATCTGTGTTTAGCCGTGTTTAGCCATGTTTGGAGCTCCATTTGGGGCCAGATAAATCAAGTCGCTGTCTCCCCGAAGCCTCCATTAGGGGCCCGTGTCAGTCACCCCGTCAGTCAGCACGCTGCCCTCTTCCAGCGTTTGAACTCATAATTACAGGGAGGGAGGCTCGGCTTGGCTCAGCACAGTCCGACTCCACGACACCCACCGACCGACAAACGCTACAGACGTTAGCCCGGCGCTAATGCTAACACTAACAAACGATGGACATTTCACCCCTGGAGGAAGCAGCACCGGGAAAAATATTTATGGAAACTGAAAAGTCCACTGCTTTTTTCGCTTTGTGCCCCTTTTGGCCCCTCTTCATCCATTTCCACTCACTCCTCTGGGGCTTTGAGATTTTATTTCACTGACTGACAGTCCTGGATTTCCCCCTCAAATTTAGCGAAACACTAGCAACAGGCAACTCCTGGCTGCTGTAGATTAATCAGAGAGCAGTTACAGGGAAGAGCGTAAAAACAGGGAGCACGATGACTGATGGCTTTTTAAGGCGTGAAGGAATAACTCACCTTTGTTCAGGACCAGACACAAACAGAGCAGTGCTTAGAAAGGCCACACTTTCCCACACATGTTACAGGGAGGATGAGAGATGCTTCAGACATTGCAGCAACAGGTTTAGTGATTCTTCACTTCTTGCTATTGATCCACATTCTGATGGTACTTTTGATTGCAAATTAAATATTTTTTGTAAGTAATTACATTGCATTTATTAAGAGTTTTGTTGTTTTTGTTTTGTGTTTTGACAGACACAATGGAGAAGAAAATAACTAATTGGAATAATTTACATTTTTTTGATACCAGTACTTCAACAGTAGCTGGTTTACAAATCCAGCACCTGAACAATACTTTTTTAATACTTAATACTGCCTTGTTTCATATCTAGAACCAACAGAAATATAATGTTCCATAAAATTTGTTTATTATTTTCCCAAAACCCACCGTTTTAATCATTTATTTGAGTTTTTTGTGTGAATATGCTTGTACAAATTAAGAAACTAATGTTCAAACCACACACGCACATGAAATGAAAAAAAAAATGAGAGTGGCTTTATAATTGGTCTGTACATCTATGGTGTAAAATGTATCTTATCAAAACAGACAACAGTTTTCAACATACATTGCCCACCATTCTCCCATTAAAATGAATCATTTTTACTGTAAATTTTGTCTAGGGAAAAACTGTGCAGCTTACAACCAACAAAGCCCTATTGTCCATTAACGGTCATCAATTACACTGGTCAGAAGCCCAAACAGCACACTTTGGAATCCAGCCCAGTTGTGGTCAGCAAATGAAAAAAACTTTCCTGCATTTCCACGTGTGCTTATGCCTGACGTGGCTCGCAAGCGCAGGAATTCATGAATAAAATATAGTACGAACAAAGGAAATATTATCCCAAACTGCTTAAATGCAAACCACAGAGTCATCTCACAGGGGGTAGCTCTATCTGGGATGGCCAGCCGCTGCATGTGGAGACAACGCACTTCGCTAATGACGGGGAAATCCCATCATCAGCAGCAGCAGAGATTGATGCTGAAAATTAAACCTGCTGCAGACATTCCTCCCAGGACCAAATCAAAGGGAAGCCTGGCTCCCCGGCATTCCTGATTGGCCGCACATACAGTACCTCGCGCTGTGCTTAAGTCGTTTGTGGGATTTCTGGACGGGTGCCGTAACTCGTGAGGTAAACAGTCTCAAACAATCACCTGCAGAAGTCATCAGCTGAGTGGCTTTTGAACTTGAGCCTCCATATGTGAAAACTATGATCACATGCGCAGATATTGGTTATCTAATGTATGCCACTGGACAAGGGGATACACCTGAAAGGAAATGTAGAAGGAACATCGCTCTGACTGAGGAGGACAAGGAGAGCTAGCTTTAAATAACAGCACAAGGTGGAAAAATTATCAGCTTCCATGCTGTACAGTTTGACTATGATACTTATTTGTGTAGGAATCACATTTTCTATTCATTGCTGAACCACATTAAGAATCAGGGCAAAGATCCTTATTTCAATCATATTTTACTGATTTCTAGATTACTTTTTGCAGTACAGCCTCAAACTTCTGGGTTAGGCATTATCTGTGAGACCCCATTTCCTCAAAAGCTGGCCACACACACTAGAGGATTTTTAACCAGATTTTTAGGTCTTTCTGGGTCTGAGGAGGCGTGGCTCAATAAAAACTTTCTCTCATGGCATGATCTGTCGTGGGACTCCTCATGTGTGTGTATGTGTGTGTGTCCTCATGTCTGTCCTTAAGTGTGTGTGGTCTGTGCACACATTTTTCATCTCAAAAGATTTAAAATCCTGTAGTGTGTGGTCACCTTTACAGATTAGGGATGGTACAAATCTTCAAGTCAAAATAATATCAAACGAACAACCTTCAGCACAACAAAAGCTAAAACCCCAACATTTACACTTGATTTAGATGCTTTGACATATGGACGAGCGAACAATCTGCTCACAACAAAACTTTGAAGGCCAAGTCCTCAAAAGAGGCAGGTGTCTTTCAGTGTGCGTCCGCAAACGTCAAACTGCTGATCTGGCTCCGGCCTCAGCATCAGGTCTCTAATACTCAGATGAATTATTAATATGACGCGCTCATCACTCTTCCCACCAGCCGTCGATAGGATCCATTATGGCGGCTGTGTATACATTACCGAGTGTATAGTGTGTCCGAAACTTCCCGCATGTGAGCTGCAGGATGGCGGGAAGCGTGGCTCACGGAGAAAGGGAGAAAGATGGAGGGAGACAAGTGATGGACAAAAGTGACAGCATACAATGTTATCCTGTATGGAGATAGCATGTCAAAGGAGGTTTTGTGGAAGTGTACGGATAAAAGTGGGTCAAAGTAAAAAAGAAAGTGATTGATCGATACATGGGTTTGTTATGAACACCATTTTGAGGATTTTTTTTTAGATCTAGAATCCATGATGTTCTTGAGTCTCAATTTTATATTATTTAGATGGATAAAGGAGAGGCACATTCTGAAGAGAGTCCAGTCTGGGTTTGAATGATCGAAAGCATTGATCAGTGGCATCATAGCGTGTCATATGATCTACTGTTAAAGTGAGGGCAGTTTGTCATAACTAAAAAAAGGCAAATGCCATAGTTCAATTGGGTCTTTTTTCAGGTCTGCCACATAAACAGATATTTAACAGGGCAGAGAGCATTTAAGAATAGTCAAGCGTCTCATGAGTGAAGGAATGAGTCTCCACTCAGCTGCCCTGAGAAATCCTAATGGACGTGTGGCTGCCAAAATGTGAAGTCTCTCACTCATCCAGTGGATAATACTACATTTTTGCCTCCATAAACAATAAAATTACATTAGATTATTATTTTTTTTTCCTTTTTGTTAACAAGCACTTCTATCAACCCAGACCCTCCCCCTAGTTCCTTCCATTCTGACATCCACACTATTTGGTTGCCACACTATGCTTTGTTATTATATATATAATATATATTATATATTATATATTTCAGATAAACTAGTCAATAATTTAGTCTTCACTGACTTTGACAATAGTTCCACTTTTTGAGGCTTATATCGACAATTTGGGATCCACTGATCTCTCACCACTGTCTTCATTTGGTCCTTGTTACATGCACACTTCAGTCGATGATCATTTTATGCATTATAGCCTCCAAATCTCCTCAATCTGAACCCACAAATTGAGAATCACGGCAGTAAAACATCCACCTAGATTTAGCCAGTTACAATTGACCTTTCGAGTGAAGACGTCTTTTTTTAAAAGAAAAGCCTTCAGCGATGTCTGTTTTCTAGCACAGAATTAAGCCAGTGATAAAACTTTGCTCCATTGCGGCCGCCATCTTGATTGCTGTGTTTCGAGATCAGGCACATTATGGGAAATTCGGGAGCTGAAAATTACAAATAGCAAACTCCGGCCTCCTGTGCTATGTGATTGGTCCATCCAGATTTGACCGGGGATTTTCATTCAAACCGCGGACTCCCAGACTGTCTTCCCAGGTATGTAATACATGGAGGAAGCCAGGCTGGTGTGCCAGGCTAAAGTCGTATAGTGAGACTGGGACAAAGCAGCAACAGACATTACTGGAACATGCATGGTCCATGTGTGTTCATTAACATGCATTGTCAACAACCAAACAAACAATAAATACATAAATGGAGGCAGGGCTTTTGCGAAAGCTCAATTATCTTCAAAGCATGCACACTCCAGGAACTATAGTTACAGAGAGTAACTTCCAGGCTGAACACATCTCAGAGACACTGAAATCAAGTCACTTTAAATCTGTGTCTTTACTATGTCGCCCAAAGTCCATTTCATTTAGGAGAACACACAAGGCAAGAGCACTGACGCACAGGAAAACAAGAACGAGAAAAGCTGAAGTGTGGGAGAAAACCAAAGCCGTTTACTTTTGAAGGACTTGATCAGCACATGGCAGTGCACAATCTGAGACATATTAACCACATCCAGTATTGACGCGCATGTTTAATGTGGGTAATATGGCTGCTGATTACGTAAATGCAAACTGATAGAAGCATATAGGAAACTCAGGCATTAGTCAGAAGTACATTAAAAGCAGCCGTGTGTGAAACAAGCTGCTGATCACTTGTGTTGGCGACAATGAAGCGCAATTAGAGCAGATTAGTTTATTTAGATAAGAACTACATTAAGAACTTCATCACACTCATTTATTCCATTTCATTACGTCCTATAACCCTATCATGAAAGACAATGTGGATAAAATTATAGCTACATGAAAGCCCTGAGCTGGCAGAGGAGGAAAGAGCGTGCATTTGATCAAGCAGTGACGTACTGACAGCTCCCAGACCAAATAGAAGCATGAAGTCAGCGCTGCAGCCACGTTAATGAGAAGCTAATAGTGCAGATGAAGTCAGCCTCCACAGTAAACAGCAGGGGCAGGGGACCATCACTTTGTCTCCCGTACACAAACACAGTGACATGCAGCACAGTTCAGCTCAAACGTGCGTCACACCAGCACAGAAGGTCGACCTGGGACTAATGGCTACTTTAAAACACATCGGAGCTAATCATCCCCACACCGTGCCATAACAGTAAAAACCATAGAGAAGGAGGCCAGCAAGTGTGACTAAGATGTCTCACTCTTTACACAGTTGTTGTTATAGCAAATTATCAAGAAAATATAGTGTAGAGCAGGTTCAAACCCATTTGAAGACCTTGAGTAGTCAAAGCCCACACCTCTAAAGAAGACAGATAATGAATGTACAATTCCATCAAGTTGAAAATGTCCAGAATGTTCAATATACAACAGGAATTTAACTCTTGTCTATCAAACTGTATGTAGTTACAAAGAAACAAACAATCTGTATCAATGAACAACTGATCTGTGACAGTGGCACAGATGGTAGAGCGGGATGATCGGAAGGTTGGGGCTCCCACAGATGTACACTGTCCTTCCTTGGGCAAGACACTTCACCCACTTTGCCTCCAGTCCAGTCAAATCGCTTTGAGACCATTGAGACATTTCTATAAAATGTATAATCTCAAACTTTCAAACCAAATACAACTTTATTTTTTCTGGATTGTTAGAGCTGGGAGGTGAATACACAACAATGAGTCCAGCAAATTATCCAGTGTGCAGTATGTTAGAGTCTGCAGTCTTAACCACCAGGGAGACAAAGTAAAGTATACAGTTTTTAAAATTACACAATGGGGATTTAACAATTTTTTTAGGATTAGGAAAACAGGTGTAATAAGGAATCCAAAGCATATCCATGACAGGAAATTGATCCTGTCAATGCAACACAGAATCATATAGCTGTCAATGGAAACATGAGAGTATGTGAGAAGGTTCATGCAGGCGCAGGTGGATGTGCAGCTGACTCGATGTGCTCGCTCTTTAATCTGTGTTAGTATCAGAGGATCCTGTTGGGTGTGTGCTCAGCTCTATTCACCTCCAGACAGGACGTACATAAATCAGCCCAACACTGCTCTCACGCTGTCAATGTGTAGGAGCAAGTCATGAGAGTGAGAGAGCGAGAGAAAGAGAGTGAGAGAGACGGCACGAGTGAAAACGCCCTGCTGTGGTTGTTCTGATAATGACAACTGTTTCCATTAGACCTTGTGCCCAAAACAAATACAGCCATGTGTCAGATCAGTGAACAGGGAGTTCAAAGCACAATGTCTATGTACAACCTTGATAGATCGCACTAAAAACTAAATGCACATATTACCATAGTATGTAACCTCAGGTGCACCTACAGTATATTGACAATGTATCAAATAACAATTCAAACTGCATATCAAAAACTACATGACAGTAGAGAACAAAAGATTATGTACTAAGGGATACAATTCCTATTCAAATACTGTATACTAGCAATTTCTAAATACACTGCCTGACTAAAAAAGGCTCCTAATTCCTGCATGGTGATGGTCTTTCAGCTGAAAACACGCTTTTTAAACCCACCTGATGCAGTGAGTGGCTTCTTCTCATTTATGACACAACCTTGACAGACAAATCCCATGGTCATGGAAAAGATGTCAGAATATTTGAGAAGGATCAAAATCATTGGTGTGCATCAATCAGAGAATAATATAATTTGACACAGTGTGGTTACATGCGCTTGAGTATCCTATTCCTATCCTGGTTATTAGTCATATCCCAGTTATGACAGTATTCTGGATATGATGTTTACATGCACTCAGAGAAACCTGGATAGTAATATCCCTGTTTACATGGTAAACAACAGTATCCTGGATACATAGGCTCCACAGCGGGGTGGAGCTAATGACAAATAGGGTCAGGAGCTAAACACATTGCTTTTTAATATTTTTTGTCAACATAGGGACAAGAACTATCTCGGGAAGCACTGAAGACTGTAGAGCTCTGTCATAGCTTCAGGGAAAGATGTGAAAAGTGGAAAAAGCAGAGTACCAAAGTTTAATCCAAAAGCAGTGCAGAAGACACTGGACTGCATCCTAGCAATGAATTGGTTGTTTTGTAAAGTAAACTCTATTGTTTTGTAGAAAATACATAGTTTTAAAAGTGCAGGTTCCAGCTCCAGTCACAGTGGGGAAGTTTTCGATCCTGTTGTATTTCTCTCTGTAGTTTACAAATGCTCAGTACGTCAGTAATGGTGAGAAACCAGGATACTCTGTTAACATGACCCAGTATCCTGGATACTGTGGGAACAGCCCAGTGAGACTATCCTGGTTTCTAATAACCTAGTTACTGGCTTATCCAGAAAACTGAAATGAGGATATTGTGCCTACATGGACACAGACAAAACCAGCATACTTAAAATCACCAGGATATTCAAGTGCATGTAAACACACTCATGGATTGGCCTTAACCCCATTGAGAATCTTTGGGATGTGCTGCTGTGGTTGTGCTCTCCATCATCAACACAAGATCGGATGGACAAACAATCCCACAACCAGCACAAATTGGTGTTGTAATAAAAGGTAAAAAAAAAAAAAGATGGTCCAACAAAATATTAGAGCGTGTGACCATTTTATGTGTTGTAACTTTTTTTTTGGTCAGGCAGTGAGTAGTTTGTAAAGTTGTATACATTTATAACTATTTTCATCAAAATAATAGCTTGGAAGTCTTCAATGTTCTATGGTCATTCTTAGGATTGCAATATATAGTTCTCAAACGTTTTACCTGGTTAAATAAAGGTGTAAGTAAGGGCTTTTATATAGTCCATAAAGGTTATGGTGTATGTCTTATGTTACAATGGAGAGCCTCATTTACTACATGCATAAATTGTATGTATTTAGGTCTACACAGCGCAAGATTAGATGACTTTCAGCACCTGGTAAAGCTCCGTCTTTCCAACTACAGTTTGAGAGTCCAGGGTGCCATAAAAGGCGAACATTTCCTGATGCCAGAGAGCCATAAAAATGATTTTGCATTTGTTATTTTAAGGACAATGTGGCGGGGTCTGACCTGATGATACGTTGCATCGAGAAGCGTGTCCAAGTTCTGCAGAGGAGCCGGGGTCTTGTCCTTGAAGCGAGTCAAAAGGCGTCTCTGGATGGCTCTGAACTGGACTGCCCTCTCTGATAGCAGGTCCTGGAATTGTTTAGCACTAACCCGCAACTAAAGAGTAAAAACAAAATCATGATAAGAATAGATGAAAAAAAACATACATTTGTAAAGATCAAAAATTCAGTATACTATTAGCAGTTTTACAGCATCAATTACTGTTGAAGGTGCTTATGTATTTGTGGTTGGAGCTGGGAATTGAAATATGAGCAATTTTGTACTTGGAAGTGTTGGTCAATCGCCAAGAAGTAATCCTGCAGGGGGATTGGTCCGCTGAAGCTTTTTCGAAAGTCTTTCACCCCCAGTTTGGAGAAATGCTGGTCGCACCGATGGACCAGCTCCTTTGTGATGAGCCACATGTCTTCAAAACTGTCGCTCTGAATGCGGTACCGTTCTGAGGAGAAAGGAGAAATACAGTTGTTGCTATTAATCGATGGGTGAAAAATTGGGTTCACAAAATAAACAGTTGCTTTCTGTAATACAGTTAGACTTACGGGAGGTTTTGGAGGCCACCAGGTTAACCTTTGGTCCAGACAAAAACTGGAAAGCTAAGCTGTTCCCGTCTTTTTCTTCTGACTTGCCTGAAAACTCTGGAGAGAGAAAGGTTGGGTAAAGGACAATTATCAGAAAGTCGAATCAGCAGCACATAAAAACATAAAAGGCACATTCTGTCACGAACAAAATCCTGGCACCTGCCCCAAAAAGTACAAATTAGTGCTAGTGCAGACCTCCAGCAAGCAATGCTGGCAGGCCGATGGCGCAGATTGGCAGCCTCGCTTGAACCGTCAGTCTACCCAAGGGCAGCTGTGGTCACAACCGAAGCTTACCACCACCAAGTATGGAGAGAATGAATAATCTCATGTAAAGAGTCTGAGTGCCCAGAAAAGCGCTATATAAAACCAATGCATTATTATTAATTTTATAAACTAGCCTGCAAGCTAGCATCCAATAAAAAATGTTTTTTAATTGCATAGACTATTTTCATAATCCACTGTATTTTCAATAAACTGAAGGCGGAAAAAACAAATAAAATTTTACTCCAAAAAAAAAAAAAAAGAAAAAATCCAGTACAGGGGCTTTAAAGTGAAAGATAAGATAAGATAGTTCTTTATTGATCTCACGATGGAGAAATTCAGGTCTTAAGATAGAATCACGCAGGGGGGTGCAGAAAAGTCAGGAAAAAACTTGCCATCAAGAATAAAGACAGGTAATAATAGTACTAGATTAAAATAAAATGAAAATAAAATAAATGTCTCTCAGCATCTACTAATAAGAAAAACTATATAGACATCTCTTATGTACACTGCATAAAAATAAAATAAAATAAGATAGACTCTAGTCAAAAACAGGATGAGCTATACTGTATGTATATGACTATGGATCCAAGTATGAGTATATAAGAAATAACTGTTTACATTCAGGTGGTTGATAGAATAAAGTGACATTGCAGATATTGTAAACACTGAGGTCATTGCACGTATTAAGTATTGTTATTGCACATGGAACTATACAGTAGAATTGTACAGTTTGTATGTTTACAAAATGAGGAGAGAGAGAAATGCAGAGAAAACCAACCTCCCCCTCCTAAAGCTGGACACACACTAGAGGATTTTTAGCCAGATTTTCAGTCTGAGGAGGCGTGCCTCAATGAAAACTTTCTCTCATGGCATGATCTGTGGTGGGACTCCTCATGTGTGTGTATGTGTGTCCTCATGTCTGTCCTTAAGTGTGTGTGGTCTGTGCACAGATCTTTAGTCTCAAAAGACTGAAAATCCTCTAGTGTGTGGGCACCTTTATTTCGACTGTAAAGCCTCTCCTCAGTCCCAGTACACAGGAAAGCTCGTCTCATTGGTCTACACAAATCCTGCAAGACTGTGATTTGTTGCTGAGATCAGCAATGGGAGGGACTTAATAATATACAGGTAATTTTTTTTTTGTTACTTTACATCAAATTTCAGGCACAGACTGTAATCATATGCAGTTATGGAGGGTGTTGGCCAAGTTCACATCCATCATGGACAACACCTCTCACCCACTGACTGCACAGGACTGTAGAGGAGCTGAGCAGCTCCTTCAGCGACAGACTGAGACACCCCAGTGCAAGGCGGAGCGCTATCACAGGTCCTTCGTACACACCGCTGTCAGACTGTACAATTCTACTGTATAGCTCCATGTGCAATAACAATGTTTCAAGATTCAAGATGTGCAATAACCTTAGTGTTTATGAAACCTGCAATGCCACTTATTAGTTATCTTATTTTTTAGTTGTTTTTCAAATACAGTTTTTATTGATAGATGCTAAGAGACACTTGTTATTTTATTTTATTTTATCAGTATTAGCTTTTTAAATGTAGTTTATTATCCTATTCCAGTATTATTACTACTGTTTGCAAACCTTTTTTTCTTCTTGATGGCACATTTCCTGACTTTTTGCACCCCCTTGTGTGATCCTGTCCTAAGAGCTGCTGTAACAAGTACATTTCTCCATTGTGAGATCAATAAAGAACTATCTTATCTTACCAGGATACATTTTTCAGATGCTTTCCACTTCAATTTTAAACTATAGGCTCTTGCTGCAACCTATTAAATTTGTAATACATTTAGACTTGCAGACCATCACAGGCATCCCAGGCTGAGTTATGATTGTAGTACCTTCTATAAACAACATAAGAGCAAATGCTTCATAAACTGCCTTTAACAAACCCAAGAAACCTGATATGACCTTTCAAAAACAATAAAGCTTTATGGCTCTGCATCAACCTGCCCCATTCAAATATCTTTCTTCACTCGTCAAAAACAGTAAAACTGACAGAAAATAGTTATGATACTTGAGTAAAGCAGGGTGTATTGCTCCTGATATGAATAGAGTTCAGTATTTGGCTGTAAGGCACAATGCTATTATTTTTCCGAACCGTGAGATCGTTCTAGCGTCAGTGTGTGGCAGGGTTTATGCAGGCAGCAGCAAGTCAAATGTAATGCTTTTTAATGTCATTTTAATATCCACATGCAATACTTTAAACACCACAAACACCACAGATCTATGTATTCATCCCTGGTAAACATTTGTAATTCCAATCTATTAAATACAAGAATGAGGGGAAATTAGGATATTTAGAAGGGAAAGGGGACACAACAGATAACATTTGAGTAAAAAATGTGTAAAGCTCTTGCATTAGTTTAGATGAGTTCAGTTTTCTCTCAGTGTGAATTTATTCATCAATACTGGTATTGTACAGTTGTGCTCATAAGTTTACATACCCTTTTAATCTTTTGGCCATTTTTCATAGAATATGAATGCTAGCACAATTTTTTTTCTCCACTCATGGTTAGTGGTTGTGTAAAGCCATTTATTGCCAAAGAACTGAGTTTACTCTTTTGAAATCATAATGAAACAGAAACTACTTAAATGTCCCTGATATAACGTTTGCATGACCTTCAACAACTGCTCCTGAACAATTTCCCTGGCAAAGAAAAACTCACTTCAGCTGAAATACAGGACTCTCTGACAAAAGTGGACTCTCTGAAAAAATGTATGTGTCAAGATGCACAATATGTAAATCAGGGAC
This sequence comes from Lesueurigobius sanzi, assembly GCA_900303255.1. Taxonomy (NCBI): domain Eukaryota; kingdom Metazoa; phylum Chordata; class Actinopteri; order Gobiiformes; family Gobiidae; genus Lesueurigobius; species Lesueurigobius sanzi. Next base: position 18,326 of record OMNZ01021361.1, on the reverse strand, counting down.
ATTTGGCTAGTTTCTCTAGTTGAAGAGTGTAAACAAACAGATCATTTGTCAACAACTAGCCAGGAGTGAAATAAAGGTTTTGGTGTCATCATTCACATTCTATGAAATGCATAAGTTTACATACCCTGGACATTCTGCCAGAGTATATAAACTATTGTGCACAACTGTATCAGAGCCGATACCATCAAAAATAGAATATCGGGTATTGATTCCAAATATCCGATACTGAACTGATGGGTACATCTTTGAGACTTAAGATAAGATAGTTCTTTATTGATCTCACAATGGAGAAATTTACTTTACAACAGCTTAGGACAGGATCACACAAGGGGGTGCAAAAAGTCAGGAAATGTGCCATCAGGAAGAAAAAAGTTAAACAGTAGTAATAATACTGGAATAGGATAAAAAGCTAAATTTAAACCTGGAAGTGAACATTTTAAAGGTGCATTGTGGAACTGTGGAATAAACTTGATATCCAGGTGAATTTGGCCTATCAGTGGTGACCCAGTGGTTAGGGTCAGGGTTATGGGCTGCCTTTATGAAGCTCCAGGATAATTTTTCTTGAGGGTTTCTGGTAGGTTTTCTCTGCTAATGGAGCTATCTCCATGGCAATGCAGTGAAAACCTACCACTCGCCCCCTTAAAAGCGGCCCTGGAAAGGTCATACATGCATGAATATCAAGGGGTTTTTCGCAAAAATTCCACAATGCACCTCTACACGCAGATATGGTCTTAAGTTCAGTGAGTAGTGAATTCCACAGTTGAATCTTGATTTGAAAACATAAATTGAAAATCTAATCATGATACTAATAATTGCATTTTCCCCCCACATCATTCATCATAATTTCCTGACCAGTACATGTGTGTTTGCATGGCGTACCTGGGAACATGGCGTGGAGGTCGACCGGGGGCTGGTTGGTGTCTACAGTGATCTTAAACTTGGTGCTTTTGGCAGGCGACGAGGCAACACACACTAGAGCCAATGGAAGACTAAACCTGGCTTGGACAACTCTGGGAACTCCTGTAAGACAGAGGCATTCATGTTTATTTTACAAAACAAAACAAAAACCTGAATTGAACATATTCTTTAGCCAAAACAATCTTCTCGGTGGTGTGTTGCCCCGTGAGCGCCAACGTCCCCCGCGGCCAAATCAAAGCCAAGCAACCCATCGTTTTGCAAAGGCTTTCTCTCCAAACAGCGGCTTGGTGGGCATTTGTTAACATAGCAAACACTGCGAGATAGTCGTATTACAGCAAGATCACAAAACGCACTGAATTCAGAGGGCTGTTTGTCAAAGACCTGAAAGGGAAGTTATGTGAGGAGAGCACAGGAGGAAGGAGAGAACAGAAGAGGACGGGAACTTTAGGCCAAGCATAACTTTGTCCTGAGCTTAAGCAGTGCTGAGCTTGGCAGAAACCTACACTTAGCTGGAATAACAGAGAAAAGGAAGGAGCGATGGAAGAAAACAGTTGTTTAAAAAAAGGAGATGGAGAGAGTGGAAACAGCCCGGTGTGAGAGAAAGAGAAAATAAAATTGACAAATGTGCCGCAGAGACCGGACAGGAGGAACACTTAAATGAGCAAATGTTCCAGGTTATTACATGAAGAAATTATTACCCACCAATGTACACCCTTTCGTTCTATACACGCAATTATTCTGTGATTAGGTGGATAATTCAATTTGCAGGGAGCAGCAGAACAGAAGCAGGGAGAGAATGAGGAGCCCAGGGAAACAGGGTAAAGTTTGGTGATTGCCTTCCCAGACTGAGATGAACACAGTGTAATATAGAGGCTCGGAGCAAATGGGGCAAATCGAAAATAAAAAAAGAGCGGAGGAGGATGGGAAAAGACAAACTGTTTTCATTACGTCGGGATTATGCAGTTTTTACATGCAGTCAAATATACAGTAACATTATGATTTTTTGTTATAAAAGTATTAGTCCAGAGACGAATGAGGCAGACACAAGGCTAAGCAATAAGGACTGCAGAGTTATTACAAGCTTCAAGATATTACAACTGACTGACAGTCCAGACCGGAGCCAAAAGCCAGGAGAGAATGATACTATGAATCACAACAGATGTGCAGCTCAATCTGTAGTAAACTGCACAATCAAAAGTATTTGAAGACACAGTTTTTAGTATATTATTGAACAATCCAAATGGCATTAAGTAAGTAAACTTTAAGTAAAGCGCTTTATTTGTCATTATACAATTGTACAACGAAATTACATAGATCAGATGGAGGGTAGGTCCTGAGCCGCTGCAACTCCTGTGCGCCGCCACTGTGGATCAACCTGACCAGCATGTTTTGGAGATAGGGGAAACCGGAGCACCCGGAGGAAACCTACGCAGACACGGGGAGAACATGCAAACTCCACACAGAAAGGCCCCGTCCATCCCGGGAATTGAGCCCAGCCCCTTCTTATTGTTTTTGTCTTATTCTTATTGTGAGGCAAGAGCACTAACCGCTCACCGTTACAACATTATCAGTCATATGTATAGTATCCATCCATTCTCTTCCGCTTTATCCGGGGCCAGGTCGCGGAGGCAACAGTCTGAACAGAGATGCTCAGACTTCCCGATCCACGCACACCTCCTCCAGCTCTTCCTGGGGGATCCCATTCCCAAGATATAGTAATCAATGACAAATGTGAATCTTGTTCCTGATACACAATAAGCCAATTGGCTGCAAGCTAAAAGCAGCTACAGTATGCTGAACAGTGGCACACACAGTGCTGTAGCCTCACAGCAAGGAGGTCCTGGGTTTGATCCTGGGCTGGGAGGGGCCTTTCTATGCAAAGGTTGCTGTTTCCTGTGGGTGCTCCGGATTCCCCTACCATTAAAAACATGTACAATTGGTCCCCTCCGGAGCGATGACTCCCCTGAAAAGGAGATTCTGAATCTCAGAGGGACTTCTCTGGTTAAACGGGAAAAAAAAAACAACAGCAACAGTGTGTTCTGTTGATGTTTTGAATAGGTCTATTTCAATATAAAGATTTTCTTTTTTCATTAGACGAACAGCCCAGGGTGAAAGGCAGTGAAGAGCGGTGAGAGACACACAGCAAACCGTCGGAGCCAGGACTCAAACCCACGGCACCAAGGTTGGAACAGTGCTCCACGCACATGGCAGTAGCCTCGACCACTTAACCACCGGCAACCTCCAGCCAGGTGATTCCATTAGCCTCGACATAGGTCTCTGGCCGCTGTACTGCTGTCGCCCAGTACTCCGTACAGCGGCAACAAAGGATGGGTCAAATGCAGAGGACATATTTCCCTACAGGAACAATAAAGTAAACCTTGACCTTAAAAATCAATTTACTAAACCTTAAACCTTAAATAAAGTACTATTTGAACATTTTTCAACATAACTGCATTTAGACAGGTCTGGACACCAGCTATATACTGAATGGACAGAGGAGCTGGCTAACACTTATCTGATTGATGCATGTCCTAGTCCTTCTCCCATAAATCATATAGTGCCTTCTTTACTGATGACATGGCCACAGTGTTTGAGAGCTGCGCTGACACAGACTCGATCTGACATGATGTGCTCTTGTGATGGATTACCCGAGTCCAACAGGCTTCAACTCTCTCCAAGTGCATTTTCATAATGTACAGAACTGAATGAAACTGCGGGCTGTCTGGGAGCAAGGCAAAACATATTTAAAAGAAATCAAAAACATTTCCGTGAGCCTTGGAAAGTGCTCAGCGGTAAGTCAGTTTATGTGAAATGTAGTAAATGGGCCGCATTGGCAGACGCAGGCCGGAGCGAAACCTTAGCGCAAACAGTAAAATACAGTCTGCCATGTTATCATCTGGGTTTGTGAATGGGCCGCCTAGTGTGGGAATACATACAAGATTCCTTTGGTCCAGCTAAAATACACATACTATCATGCTCGCTCACAAAATCTCTGAATCAGATTTCCCAAACCAAGGAAAATAAACCTGGGTCGAAAGTCCAAATAAGCTGTGAAATGGACTGTAACCCGGGCTTTGAAGATTGTTTAGTTAGGTTTGTTTCTTCTCCATAAAAGTCAAAATAATTCTTCTTTTAAAATATGATTTAATGAAAGAATAGTAAAAAAAAAAAAAAAAACATGGTAGGTATATCAAATCTTACCTAAAATAGATGTGTTAGATTATATACAAAGACAATCCTATGGGGTACAGTCTGATTCATGGGGGCATCCTGCTGGGCCTAACCAAATGGTCACCAGGCTGACCCACTTTGATAGAGGCCTCTCTTCCTGACGCCACAGCCTAGCCTGTATCTCATCACAGCACGTCACACCATGTTCTCTAGTCGTCTTGGTAGATAGATTGGGGGACATTCTGTACAGTAAACAATCCTATCTGCCATTAGCCATCTGACCTATTTTGATTTACACCATGTCTCTGGTACCTGTTGTTGTATACAGTATGTAGTAATTACAACTAAAACTTTACTTCTGAGTAATGTATTACATAAAAGTACAATAGACTGCACATGTTTGGCCACGCTGCACTTTGTTACGCCCTACTCTACACTGCACTTGTTTGACGCTCAATACAAAATAAGAAAACAGCCATAAATCATTGTAATTTATTGGAAACATTTAAAGTAATAGACAGGAGGGAGCAAAGCCAGTGGGATGCTCTGGATCTACTTCCAGCCATTGGAAGCTAACAAAGACTTTGATACGAGTGTCATATTTTAAATATGTTTCTAATATACGGACACTTTTGATTTATGATGGTTCACACCTGATTCTCCTCAGAGATCATTGGTAAAGTGTGTCTTCACTTACAAACAGACTTTCTGAGGCAGCGCTGCTGATCCAAGGATATAACTTTATACCTACAGTATTATGTTTAATTTCCTGCTTTTCTCTATCGAGTCTTAGAAACACGAGATAAAGCAGGTATTTGCTGACAGTCAACCAACCTTCTTCTACAAAATGTCATACTTGATTTGTCAACGAGTAAGTCAGCAGTTTGCCTATTTTGTTACTTCTCTAAAATGTGGGAAAATGTGTTTCAGTGATTTGTGTTTGATCACCAATAACTTGTGTTATCATGTCGTCGATGGTTTGTTTTATACTTCTTGCAACCATTAGTTATTACAGAACTAATTACTATTAGTTCAGAGATAAGGAAAAATATGTTGGGTAGAGGTTAATGCTCCTGCTTCACAGCGAGAAGTCTGAGGACTTTTTGTGGCGTTCTACGTAGGATTAACCTGGTTCTGAGCGAGGTCCACGTTCTGGTTGGAGAAGTGTGTTCAGGAGCGTGTTCCAAGCTCTTGAGTGGCCCGAGGGTCAGACAAAACCCTCGGTAGTAGCACAGTTTTCTCCAGTTTGGGTTTGTTGGTTCTGGTTTGCCAAGTCCCGCTTCATGTACATTGCTCTCCTCTCACCAGGGGAAGAAAACCACGTCTAGGTTCAGGTCTCGTTCTGGGCTACCAGCTCTGCGCGGTGCTCACTTGCTCCATGGAAAGTTTAGGTCGTGAGACGGTGGTCCAGACTCGAGTCTATAGTTTTGGATCTCTGGTCCGACTGCAGCTTTACTGCTTTAGCCTATATTCACACTTTTTTCATGTGCTTTAAACATACTTTCTGGTCATTTTTCATTGGTGGCAAACTTTTTAGTAGCCAATTATTTCATAAAGATCATTTTTAATAGTCAAAGTATTATTATATAGCAAATGAAATCTTGGAAATAGCCTAAAGCTAATGAGGGTTAGTTTTCAAAATTCTATAACATTTTATAATCTTCTTGAGGAGCCTAATGTGGCATTAATTGCAATTATTCATTATTTCCTGGTTAGAGTGCCGTGTTCCGTTCGTGTATGCCGCAAAATCTGCGGGCGAGGCCTCCTGATACTTGAATATTTGAGGGTGTTTTATTCAAATGAGGCTGGTTTTCGTGCTCGTGCATATGGCAGAATCGAAGCAGTACTGCGTATAATCAAAATAAACCCAAAATATGCACCATTATGTGCGCAACTTTGATAAGGGCCAATATGACTCATTTGTATAAGAAAAACATTAATTAAAGAACCTTGAACCGCCAAGTTATCATGATGGAGGGGTTTGAGCACCCAAATGATCCTGCGATCCTGAGCTCTGATGTCTGGGGCATTATGCTCCTGGTAGGGTCTCCCATGGCGAATAGGTCCTAGGTGACGGGTCTGACCAAGAGCAGTTCAGAAGCTCCTTATGATGAGACCGTCAAGGCTGGTTACGTCGCACCCATAGGTGAAGTTGTGGGGCTGTCCTCCTCTGGACCCACCACATGCAGGAGGAGCCGTAAGGGACTGGTGCAGTGTGACCCGGGCAGCTTGGACTGCTGCCCCCGTGACCCGGCAACAGATAAGTGGAAGAAGATGGATGGATGGATGGATAATGAAAGAAAACTTACAGTACATTTTTTTAATCTCATATTTATGTCAGTAATCAACAGCAAAAGTTTAAATTCATATTTCTAAACACTGACACTGTCTCTATAGAAGTTTGAAAAAGTTTCAGATTGTCTAAAAAAGTCACACAAAATGGAGCTGATGAAGCAAATGAAAACACCGAAATATGAACACGCATTGATCCATAAACCAAAAGTTATGTCGCTAATATCAAAATAAAAACAGATTTGGTAGTAAAAAGTACTCACAACATCTCCATCAACTGCGTGTGATCTACTCTAGAACATTGCACATTACAGGACTTCCTAAAGGATATCAATGCACACGAAATCGCAGACTAAAACAAACAGGAGCCAACATTTACAGCCACCGCTGCTGGAATGTGCGGGAGAGATCACATTTCTATGGAAGCACTTTGAGGGATAAATGCATATAAATAAAAGGCCATGTACTTATGTTATACAGTCGTGAGGAAATATGCAATATACAAGTCTCATGCCAACGATCATGTTACTGGAGTATAAACAGAGGGCTGCGGTCTCTTCCTGCAGTAGCGGCGCATGTCGGAATGCTTTTGGGCTGTTTTGATTACGTGTGCATAAAACGGGCTGGTATCATTTTTCGGGAAGGGAAGCAAAAAGGTAAATCTGTTTGATTGTTTAATGGGTGTCTACAGAGGAAGCTACAAGTCGGTCTAGATACTTCTACGGCTAACTAGAAAACCAAAGACTCACCTCCGGGATTCAATTCTGTAGAAAAGAAAAGAAAGAAAGAAAGAAAGAAAGGCAGAAGAAGTTGAAGTTAATGGTTTAAGTAGCAGTTAGGCCAAGTAAACAGCTTCAGCACCTCGCACAGAAGTTTGGTCGTAATGCATGTTAGGGCTGCATGATTAATCGATATTGGATCAAAATCACAATTTTTATTTTTGCCTCGTGTCTCCAGCATTTTCTGAAGCTAAAATATAATGTTTAATACCAGTTTCAGAAGTATATTTTGCTGACAATACTAGGGGCTGTGATGAAAAGAAGGCATAATTAGATCATTGTAGCATTTTTTTTTTTCACAATTGGCATCATCGCTTATGAAGAAAATCACCATAAAACCACAGCCCCAGAGCACATGGCTAATATAAACAAAGTGCTCACATGCCACACTGTCAGTCCAGCTACAGCAGAATCGATAACATTGTAAATTGCAATAATTTGGTCCAAGATAATCGAATCGCAATTTAAATCAAAAAAAAAAAAAACGCAATTTATTTTTCTGTCAAAACCGTGCAACCATAATGCATGTGGTACTTTGTCTGTGATCTTAAGTCCCAGCTATATTTATATGATACCATAGAATAGTGCTAGACAGATTGAAGGATGAGGGTAAATTTAAGCTGTATCCCACATTCCCAATTCATTTCTCGCTGTCACAACCCTTCCCAGACATTCTTTTATTTTCTATTTAATTTACAGATCATAAAGCAGGTTAATTATACAGTACAAGCATGGAGCAGTCTAAAATTTTACAAATAAGTGCATCAAGTATATGCTTTAAGACCCTATACCAGATTTTTCTCTGTGCATAAGTTGCTAGATGTGGTTCAAACTCATTTGTAATGTTCCTAAAAATGTCTATTATCCATTTTTTTTTTTTTTACAGAGATGCTTTTATAAGCCTGTTTCATCACTTTCAGGGAGCAGTACAGTCAGCGCAAAGTCAATAACAAATAGCCTGCTTCTCAACAATAAAATAAAAGCTTCATAATAAGGACGAGCAACACAGAAAGGACTTTTTTTCCACTGCTTTTACAATTATACTGAAGAACAAAACTACTAAAAAAAAGAAAATGAGGGCCTTATACTGCAGGAGAACAAAGTTTAAATGGGAAGTAATTCATATTCATATTCGTGGCATGAATTCCTATTTCTGCCCCAGTAAGAAGACACAGCTACCGAACTCTTCTGTTATTCAATAAAACCCAATTCCGTGCAAAGGTGTATCACGCAACCCGAGTGTGTCCGCTCCAGGAACGCTCCAAGCCCCACCAGAAAAAAAAGAAGAAGCCATTTTTAATTCCCGTTCCTTTCCTCCAGACTTTCCCATCCAGACGGGGATTTAAACAGTCAGCCCCTTCTTCCACAAACCTCTGGGCTACTGCGACACAATTACAGCAGATTATTCTCTGATTTGATTGGCCGAGGAGGATTTTCTGTTCAGGTGAATGAAAAGCAGATGGCGGGTGAAGGCCGCGTCGGTGCTGAGTCAGAGAGCTCCCGTTTGATTAAAGCAGATGAAAGTCAAACATGCTTTCAGTTTAACTTTTATCACCGTAATCTCCTTATCAGTGACGGAGCGGACGATAAGTCTATAGAGAAGTTGGAACAATGCAAAAAAAAAAAGGAGTGGGATTAACCGCTAAATGTAAAAGACGTCTCAAATGGAGCAGAGAGAAGCGTCTGGTCGACTGCCAAAAGACTTCAGCGGAGCAAAAACACACTGATGCTGCTCTGGCTCTCGTTCATCCGTCATTCATTCATCTTCTAGCTCATTCCGCTTAAAAATTGTGAATGGATGAAAGCTATGAGACCAATTCCTGTAGCACTGACTGACCCCTGCATTGCAAACGAATATAGGCTACACTAGATCACTTTTTTAAATCTAAATTACTGTAATTCATGATATAAATCTTAATTTGAGTTGAGTCTTTGACCTAAATGATCTCGTTTCAATCAATTATAAGTCAATTTTGTATATAAACTAGGCAAAAAATACTCAAAACTAGATTAATATAAAGAAACAAACAGTTGCGTTTTAAAATATTGGTTTTGAACTTCTATAAGGAGCCAGATTTGACTATGAACTGTATGATCTCAATGTTCTCAATGAGATGAGGACTTGAGGCAATTTCATACGATATTGGACATACTGTATTTTCTGACCCATAAGACCGGTTCATGAACGTATTGATGAAAAAACACAACAATAAGGAGAATAAGAGTTATTCTTTGCCTGAAGCTTATAGTTATCACAGCCCCAACATTTCTTATTGCATTTAGCAATTAGATAATAAATCACACTTTACTTGAAGTAAGGGGGAAAATCTTATTCCATTGGCAGATTTTTTTACTTGACAGATCCCATCACACTCGAAATGACATGCAAACAACTTAATTAACTTGAAATAAGATTGCTGATGTTGTTTTTTCTTAATGTCTTAACCTTGCCTCATGGACATGTTTCTTGAAATGAGTTCTCAAATCAAGGGCAAATGTATATGTATTTCAAGAATGAAGTAAATTTAGCAGAACATGGGCATGCGGTTGATGTTTACCTGCCCACTTGATCCCTCGTAAGTGGCCTTGTGTAGCCCCATTGTCAGGGTGTTAGGAAAACCGCGGAGGATCTACTAATGAAATTCTTTGCAGATTGTAACAACAGCACCTTTCGACGAGGCTGCTTTGAAGAGCTTAAGGAGTCAACAGTGTTCTTAAATGTCAAAGCCTTTTCCAGGGCTTAGCCATGGGGTGGTGTACGGCCTGGGATATGCAGGGCGTAATCATCACCCCTGGGCGAGGGAATCTGAAGAGGAACGGACGTTGAAACAAAGTGGAGCATTCCTGTCATTCCCCAGTGTTTAGAGGATGAAAGAGTAGCAGCATTAATACTGATTAGCAAGCTAAGGAGACACAGTCACTTAGCAGGGCTGGTATTAAGCCTGTGGTTACAGCAATTTAGGAAACAACAAGGGAGAATGGCCGATTGATCAAATTACCAGTTTCTAATAAGTTGTTATTAGAAACTGGTAATTTGATAAGTTGTTTTTTAAACAATGAGCATTTCATTTCACTTTCAAACATGCCTCACACCTCAGAGGCATGACAAGTCTGATGAAGGGATGATTGGACAGCGGAAAAGTCATATTTGTGATGCAAGAAATAACAACATTGGAGCTTATAAAATGTGCAGGTCTTTCCTCTTATTCTTAGAGCTGTACTCTTCTCAGATTATATGGATGTGTGTGATAATGATCATTATGAAGTATAAACAATGGTGCATGGCATAGTAAAATCATACATACATACATATGTACATCATACATACAAATGTCCCTGATCAAAAGTTTACATATTGAGAGTCATGTATTTCAGCTGAAGTGAGTTTTTCTTTGATCCTGAACAATCTTCCTGGCAGCTGTTGAAGGTCATGTGAACGTTAGATCAGGGACATTTGAGTAGTTTCTGTTTCATTATGATTTCAAAAGAGTAAATGCAGTTCTTTGACAATAAATGGCTTCACATAACCACTAACCATGAGTGGAAAAAATATATAAAAATATATTTGTGTTATCATTCATATTCTATGAAAAATGGCCAAAAGATTAAAAGTGTATGTAAACTTTTGGCCACAACTGTATCTAAAATACAGCATATGATATAGGAGTTGGTGTCACACACCAGGTATCTTTTCTATTATTTAAATTGAATAATTACCACTATTAAAAATTGTATCTGCTTCTTAAGACTAAACAACCCTATTCTGGATCCTTATTAGTTATTACAAAATATAAATAACTATCATCACATTAACCTCAGATTTATAAAATTGTTTAAGCGTTGCCTTTATACAAACTTAATTTCCATCATGTTTAATAGAATTTTTTCTTTTGTTTTTCTTGTCCAAAAGCATTTACCGTCTATGTATGAGGTATACAGTATTTAGTCTCACAATAAAAACTCGCATTAAAGTGTTTCTGGAGAAGTTTTGTTCCAAACGGGAGCCAAAGATACTTCAGTCCAAGCAATAAACACACGTCGTCTAAAACACAACTGTTGTTTTCATGAGCTGCTGGTCAGAAAACTGAAACTTAGAAACGCAAAAACTTGGTTTTGTCGAGAAAAGTCACATCTTCCAGGCGTTTGGCCCATGGAATATGCCTGGAGGGAGAGAGGGGATGCACTGGGCTTGTTTGGAAAGAACTCCTTAACCAGCTGCTGTCAATGTCACTCAAAAAGATGTTGATGTTAAAGATTTTTTACAGCCATGTTCACATCAATGCCTGCTTATTATGAGCTAATACATTACATCCACAAAGACATGTTTATAGATACAAAGCAGGGCAGTAAGGAATTTGTTTGTTTTTTGTTTGTTTTTTCATGTGTCAAAACAGGACTTAAAATTACCCGGGACAAAATCCAGGCTGAAATGGAGCTAAATTAGGAAAATCTGAACTTAAACTGCACTTTATACATTATCTTTGCAGTTTTTTTGGCAACATAAGTGTAAATCTCAATCAGTCAAAGACTTCAGTGGTTTTATGAGATGTTGTGGCGATATGGACATTGCGCCATCTGATTGGCGATAGTCCCTTTACATACTGGTCCATAGGATAGTGATAATAAAGCTGCACTCTCCACAGTTGGGGATAGAAAGCTGTCATGGGGCTGAATGATGGAGTTGTGGCTGCCAATCTGGGCCAACAACCCCTCAGACCACCACTGATAACATACTCACACACCTCAATCACAAGACGGGTGAAGTGTCTTGCCCAATGACACAAAAGAAAAAGGTGGCAAAGGTTGGGTTCAAATCAACCCTCACCGTCACCATCCTGTTAATCTGTTGCCTACAAAATTATGACTTGTTAGTTTTTTTCCAGAATCATTTATCGAATGGGGGACTACATGTTGGCAAGCTGAATATCCTTTAAAACCACAAGCATCATACTACAGCATTTACTACTGAACTAGAAGTATCTTTGCTTGCACAACATTCTACATTACTACAAGGCTGTAGTTCACGGTGAAAATAGACATCCGGCCAGTTTATGTGTCTCAAAAGAATATCAATGAATCAATTTATTTTTATATAGCCCATATAAGAGTCGCCTCAGAGGACTTCACAGACATCAAAACAGGAGTAAATGGTAAAAGGTAATGTCTAAACAAAAGTATCCCCCATTCTTAAACCCTCTTCCATCTGCAGCAAGGAAAAACCCAAAAAACCCAGTGGGAAAACTGAGAAACCTCGAGGAGAACCACAATGAGGAGAGATCCACCGCCATGGATAGTCCCAAGGACGACTAGAGTTCCTAGCTAGTCCAGGGTTCCCAAGTTTTCAGGCTGCAACCCGAAAAATGACCATGTAGACAACGACCCCCCCTGTTAAAAAATAATTGCAGCTTATAATAATATTAAGCTTAAAAATGTGTTGAATAATGTGTCAATATTTCTCTTAAGCAAATCTTTGGGCATTTCTTTGAGAACCACTGGAATAGAATATAGTAGAAAGTGTCCAGAAAACGATACAGAATGTAAACAATTGTTGGTGTTTGGTGTTTACCTGTCGGAGAGTTGTATGACACAGTGACGTCTCCGGTCAGGTCGGCGGGTGGATAGTGGCCATTTAGGAACGCAGAAAACTTGACTACAGTCGAAGAACCAGCACCTGAAATCACAAACACAATAAACATTAACGTATTTTCCGGACTATAAGTCGCATCGGAGTATAAGTCGTACCAGCCAAAACATGCATAATGAAGAAGAAAAAACATATACAAGTCACATTTTTGGAGGGAAATGTATTTTACAACATCCAAGACCAAGAACAGACATTTCATCTTGAAAGGCAAGTTATAATAATAATAGAATAGAGAACAACAGGCTGAATAGGTGTACGGTATGCCAACGTAACACATTGATGGTTATTCAGCAACACAAACCATAAACAAGGACCAGCCAAACTATGAGAAAAAGTGTGACTTATAGTCCGGAGTCAGGGCTTGACATTGTGGCTAGTCTTTCCAAAAATCATTATCCAGTTAGAGATTTTTATGCCACAAATATGGGTAAAATTAATTTAATTGGTTTGGGCATTTAAAATTATAACATTTCACGATGAGTCCACACAAACATTTAGGTAGACTGCACTGTAACCCAAAATATGTACCTAATTTTGCATTTTCAGACCAGAAGTGTGCGAGTAATTGAAGAAAACAAAGGGGGGTTCTGGGAGACCTCCCCCAGACAATTTTTAATATTTTAGACCTTACTAAAACATAAAAAAGAAATAATACTGTAAACCAGCCTTTGCCAAACTCCCTCATCCAAAGATATCTCTCCCTCAACGATTAGAATTCACTCATTCACTTATTTAAGAAAATGTAATGGTTTTGTTCATAAATTTACATATAAAATACAAGGAAACAGTGACATTAGGGTAAATGAGATTATGTATCACAAAACGTATAAAGTTTGCTTTTAAAATTTGCTTTCTATTGTCATCCATTGTACATAAGATATACTGTATATATTTCTACCTTTAGTCTTGTATTGCACATAACCTTTTCATTGCAGATGTTTTCTCACTGTCAGCACCTCAGCTTTACCAAGTCAATTTCTCCACTATGACATTAATGATGTCAAATCTTATCAATCCCTCAATCACAGACAACACTGGCAAGCGGTGTGAAGTGTCTTGCCCAAGGAGCTGGGATGGCGATGACCTCCCAGTTACAAGTCGATCACTCTTACTCCAGGCCACTGTGGTCGTAACGGGAGAATCAACCAAGTTATGATTCATTTTAGGAACTTTCAGCTGTATCAAAGCTGAAAACACGGTATAAATACATTGTCAAAACGCAACATGATCACACGTTGATCTAATTACCGCTGGCACTAAATGAAATACTCAATAAATTTCATCACATGGAAAAAGCCTATGAAACCGTACAGACCACACGCTTTCGGAGTCAGCGTTTTCAAACTGTTGATGGAACAGGATACAGTAACACTGACCAGATCCGCTCACGTTTAAACACAGATCTGAGGAGCGGCTTCAACTTGAGCCGAGGTGAGGAGAGAGAACTCACATCCAGCAACGCTCACACCAAAAGATATGCGGCATGCGAGCGGGGCGATGACTTGAAGCTTCCCTTTAAATATCCCAAAACTAACAAAGAGAAAGAGAAGCTGGAGACAAAAAAAAAGAGAAGCACGGATCATGTGAGACAGAGTGGAAGGATATATTACAGTTAATGGCCTGGGTTGGGACGTGTGGTGGACTAATGGGCCGTGAGGAGCTCCCACTGTTACAGGTGACTGGAGACCAAGTATGTGTGCAAATGTGGACAAGAAGCACTAGGTATTTTAGAGGGGAGCCACAGAAATTTGAATAAGAGCAATTTGGAAACAATTTACAGAATTTTAGGGTGAAAGGTATAGCTTATTTTAGACATATGTTTATTTAACCTATGTTTTGACTTTTTACAGCAACAGGAAAGTCCATATGTGTCCTATTCGCTATATGCACAGGCAAATTCTCCAGAGGCCTGCTCTTCTTCTCTGTTAAGGATTAGCAGTGTCTCGTCCAAACAAATAAAAAGCTCTTGATTACATGGCGGGCACTGGCAGTGAGTTACTGATGAAGAGTCACAAGCAGCATGTTAAAAACATCATGTTGGATTCTGCCCATGTTAGTTCTCAGTCGTACAGGAGTTGTCCACCGTAGGCAAAGATTCTTCAATCTTCATCTGTACTCCGTAGTTGAAGTGTAGGACAGTTTGCTCTTCATCCAAAGAGCTTCGTCAGCAGTGGATCTTATAAAGAACCAGTAGGAGGAGTTTACCTGTAAGTCCACCTCTCTTTGTTCTAAGGCTACTGGCACCTTTTAGAACAAAGTCCAGGGCAAGACAATAGGAAGGCAATGATCAGTGATTAGGTGTGAATAGGGAAGATGTTTTTCTCTAACCTTTAGAACAAAGAGAGGTGGGACTTACAGGTAAACTCCTCGTACTAAGCGGCACTGGTGTTCAAGTTTGCTCAGGGCTGACGAAACTCTTTGGATGAAGAGCGAAACGTCCAAGACTTCAACTACAGAGTATGAATGAAGACTGAAGAATCTTTGCCTACAATCACGTTGGATGTAAAAACTTTAAGGATAAGTCATTAAAATAACTCCAAAATTTGCACGACCCAGCTTAAGAAATAATCAACATGTCTTTAGTATAAATATTCTTTCATTTTTGTGTTGTTTTTTAATGCCAGCCTTTACCTGGGACGTAAGAAAGAAACATATTAATGATCACCTTTGTACTTGCTCGGTACCAGACATTGTACATGAAATGAGACTGTTGTTGTATTTTGGTCTGTGTTAATATAGCCACTTAAATAACAAGTGAGACACATCAAAATATGATCCTGTTAATTGTATGATTGATAGTGTAGTAAAATGAAGTTAATTTATGAACTGGTACATGTATGTGTGTTTGTGTGTACATGCGACAGTGGTCGTGCATGTCACTGAACATTGTCATCTTTATATTGCCTTAACGACTAATGTAAATGTCAGAATTTCTTTCTTGGTCAGATACTGTAAGTGTAACAGGATAGAAGCCTGTTGCTGTTGTTTCTTTGTTGTTTTGTTCATTCTGCACTGTTTCTGAAATGACACATTTTATTGTATGAATGTTGGGATAGGTGCTTATAAGCTCTTTTGCTTCAGCCTACTCCTTTTTAAGCATAATGTTTACTGCTCAAATAAATAAATAAACTAAACTAAACTAAACTACCTCAGAGAGGAAAAAAAAAAGTAGTTTCCTCCAGTCAAGTTTTTACATCCAATGTTTAATATGACTGTCCATCAGTAAGACATCATGTTTTGCTGAGCTATTTATCCATTTGGACGAGACACTGCTAGTCCCTAAAAGGGAATAACGAGAGAGGAACAGCCTCCAGAGAATCCATTCGGAAGTATCATGTGACTCGCATGCATAGGGTCCATTGTACATGTTTTAGAGTAAGTAAAAAACATGCAAACTCCACACAGACAAACCCCACAAGATCCAGGAATCAAATCTTAGGTTATTTTGGCTCATGGTTGAAATAAATGTGCTGAACCAATTTTTTTCTCATCCTTCTCAAACACTGAAAGAGAAAGTTGAAGTAAAACTGTTGCTCTCACAGAATATTCTCAAAACCTTTTTTTCTGCTGTCTGTTAAATTTCACATTTGTACATTTTTAATTGTCATAAATTAGTAGATGATCTCTCTGCTGTTTCTCAATTGATTAAGTTTCATTCCTGGTGCAGAATATTAGGCGGTTGATACTCTCAAAGTTGAACAAAAAAGTCAACCACAACTTCTGCATTACAAGTGGATAAGAAATGACTGCATTTCAGAAATTTGGCAAAGAAACCAGCCAAAAACGAATCTTCTTGTCAATACAGCTACATTGGTGAGTGGTTAGTATCATAGAGCCATTGACAAATGTCTCAACTCAAACACATTTTTGACTGGCAAAAAGATATGCTAACAATCTTGTCAATTTCAACCAAGCCACTGAAAGGTCTCTTGAAAAATGCTATATTTTTGCTTCAATTGATCAATTGGGTGCCCATCTTGCAAGAAATGGTCCACAGCTCAACTTGGACCTCCACAAACCCAATAGAGATCTTTTTTTTTACCTTTAAAACCAAAGTAAAGTGAAGAGTGGTCATGACTAGACGTTTTGTTTCCCTCACCCGTGTAATACAAGTGAACCCACACAGCGCCGCGAGCTAAATGAGCCCTACGGTTTGAAGATAGACAGAGCAGCACGACCTGAGATGGATGACGAGAAGATAAAAGGAGATGATGACAACTCCTCTTAGTCATCCAGGAGACAAACTGGACGACGGAGGACCAGAGACATAGGGACAAGACCTTTCTCAACGCCATGCCAGACGCTTTGACAAAGTAAGCTATCCATATCAGCTCAGACTCCATGTTCTCTTTCATTAAATCTTCCGTATGGTTTCCGTAAATCTTTCCCGGGGTTATACCTACCGCACCATTCAGTCATGCTGTCTGTCAACGCAAGGCTTTTAACCCCTCTGGCCCCAGGGTCGCAGTGGTCAGACTGGTTTAAGTGTGCTAAGTGTTCCCAGGCCCATTAGAAGCAACAAACAACAGCAAAGGAGACACAGAATAATCCTCTCCATCCATCCGTCCTGCCTCCTCTGTTCTCCAAAGCTTTTCATCATTTCACCGTCTGCACATGGCTGGGTCTGTCCGGGCGTCTGGCTCGCAGGTGACAGTGACCCAGAATGAGACCATGTCAACAAAATAAATGCAAAATATACTGGAAAAATCAAACTGAAAGATTCTATTTTGAAAATAGATATTAGATAACTCGTTCATTTAAATGGACTTCATGCTATATCTGCTTCATCTTTGTATATATTGTATATTGAACATTTCAGTTCTATCATTCTATTTTTGAGTATTTAGTATCTTATCTTTGTATTTTATACTTGTGAATGTGTACATATTCTCAGATATGTATATTCCAGAGTACCTATAGCTGGATTTCTTTCTTTATTCTATTCTCACATTTATTATTTTGTTGTTGACATTTTATTTTGGACTATTTGAGCTACTATGACAACGCAATTTCCCTTGTGGATCAATAAAGTTAGCTTGGTGGCAAAAACTGGTAAAAAAATAATAGAACGGGAATTTACAGACATTTTTCAGGTATAGAATTGCAAGTGATATCTTAATAGGTTAAAATGTCTGGATTTAAGAATATTTAACATTAATTTGAGTAATTCTGTATTGCCAAATCAAAAATCAGCCAAGGGAATAAGCTTTCTGCTCTTTTTTTCAAGCAAAATTACATCTATTTCCTAATTTTTAAGTGCAATAAGAAATTGAATCTAATTTTACAGGCAATAAGATGTTTTTTTAATTTATATAAGTGCAAAAAGATTTATTCCATTGGCAGATAATTTTACTTACTCATATCAAGATTCTTTCAAGTAACCTTTAGATTAGTTTTTGCAGTGTATAGTACAGGCCAAAAGTTTGGACACACCTTCTCATTCAATGTGTTTTCAATGTGTTTTCTTTATTTTCATGTCCATTGATAAAGAAGAAATTCCACTAATAAACCCTGATAAGGCA
>OMNZ01021358.1:0-28000 GCA_900303255.1 Lesueurigobius sanzi | reverse complement strand
GTATTATCATTTCCTGCATTATGTTTGACGTCCCTACAACACCCGCCTCCCCCGCTTCCTGAATGGTCCGAAGAAATTCAACCGATGTATCGCAGCCACTGAGATCAGACCCAGACTGTAACATGTAGGGAAATGATAATTGACTTTACGGATGGCTAAGGCCAGGCTAGGATGAGGGTGGAAGTGAAATAATAATAAATTATGTTGTTTGACAATAAAATGAGGTTGCAGTGGGTTCTGCCTGAAAAACACAAAAAGGCCTTTTTCCTCCCTGTGGTGTAGCAAATAACAACAGAAATGGATAATTCCACATCAGGTGTCACTAATTTGCAACTTTGGAATATTTTGCTGCGTAAAACACATATGTCAGTAGCTTTATCTGAAAGCGCAGAGAAATTAGAGGTTTTTAATTAGGTTAGATTTAATTTATGTGCAATAAGACATTTAAACATCTTTCAGATATACATAATTTGATGTTTTTACTTACTGTTTCATTGGCAGATAATTCTTCTTACCTACTCAAACCAAAGTCAAATATTCTTACAGTACTTCAAGAAAATGAAACCTGTGTTCAGATTAGTTTTTCGAGTGTTCCGTTAAATTTGAATAAAGATTGTAAGCAGTTAGTTTTTCAGCAAATATCTTCCCAACAACACGGTAGTAGAGATTTTAAATATTGACAACGGGACTGAGTTGATTCAGTTGAGGACGTTTTTGCTTATGGTCAGGAAGAGGGAGAATTACCCAAGCTACGGGTCTATATACGACTCTGGTCCCGCTTACTGGAGTTGTTTACAGTTTCACTAATTAGCAACGTCTTAGGCAAAGTCTGGTGCAAGGATATTTGAAATCTCTGCTGAAACGAGTAATTCCTCTGCGACTGAGAGACTATGTAAACATCGTCCAAACAAGACTTTAAAAACTCTTAAATCATAACTTGTATTTGCATAAGTGTGGAATTTTCGGGAAAACAGAAGCACTTTGGTGAAAGATATATGGTGATATAGTGCGCTGCTCTATTACAAACCTACTTGATTTCCTTTCTTGATGTCTGTTAGTGGTTTGATTAACTTTTCTCTTAATCTATTCATACTCTATGGTCTTTTCATTAGTATGTGTCTTAAGGGGAGGCACTGCAGGCATTTGGGAAGCAAATAAATAACAAAATATTCACAATAAAAAGTGTAATTATTGCACTGAATCAGGTATGGGCAGACTTTTTGATGCAAGGGCCAGGTTTTTGAACTTGCCAGGTGGGCCAGACTAGTCGTAGTAAATAGAGTCATGGGCATTCAAAGTAAAATTGTCAAATAGATCACCTGAATACATTTTCAAAAGCAACAAAATAGCAGCAGGTGTGAATTATCTTTCTTTATGGCAGTTAAAACATTTCATTCACCCTTTTTAACCAACACATATCAGGCTAGGTCATGCTGTGAGGGCCAGATTGGAGAGCCAGGCAGGTTTCTCTAGAACCTTATGGGAAATTGTAACTTCACTGATTTTTCCTTCATTGTGGCAACAACATCTCCTCTTTAGTAGCTCTTACAGACTCCAAACTTTCCAGTCTTGGACCTAATTTTGAAGGTTTGTGCTTTTGTAACATTTAATTCCTAGCCTGATTTATTGAGTTTTGAAAAAATCTGTCTTAACCCACTAAGTATATGCAAATTTGGCCATTTTGACACATAATATGCCTTATTATTATATGAAAACAAAAATGACAGAAAACTTACAATACATTTTTTTCCTCATATTTATGTCACTAATACAGACAAAGTTTCTAATTTTATTTATTTATTCTTTTAAATTTTTTTCCCTATTCACCTGCATCTCGCCTTATGCTACTAAAAACAAACAAAAAAACCTAGAATTGTCAAGTTTAAATCAGACTGCATTCAAGTCAGCTGATTGAATCATTCATCTTAAGTGGAGCCATAAAGGTCACTGTATTCCTCTGTTTCCAATCCCGCTAAGGCCCAATTACTAAATGGTCATATTAAATCACTAGGAGCCGTGTGCGAGGATCACACCAGTAAACAGAGACTCCCAGAGGATTTATGGGCACGCACTGGCAGTTTGCCGCAATGCCAGCTGGGAATCTGAGCGGTCAGTGATACAATCTACATGCACTACATCACACAGATTTCACTTTTTTTTTTTTTGTCTTCGTGACACATTTAAACCAGACGCACTACATTTGGCTGATGATGTGCTCATGATGAGTGTTTTCCCCCCGGAGAGAGAAACGAGAAGGGCTTTTAAAAGAGATGCGGCTGTGGTTTCGCGCCGAAGCTTCATCGGTCTCTTCAAAGCGCCCTGTCTCTAATGAGCACTTTGAAGTCTGCCCTAACAAAGCTTTTCTTCTGTTTGGGCCTTTGCGGAAAGATTAAGAGCACTTCATTTCTGTAATCAGCATTTGGGAAAAGAGGTGTGACGCTGCAGTGCCATTGGATTTCTTATTAATCACCTGCGCCATTCTGCACCTAAAATACATGCAATACAGTAGCATTAAAGGTCCTACTGTATACATGGGTTTCCAGTGACGTCACACATAGCTGTCACCGCCATCTTCTTGCCTGAAGTGGAATTACCACACTACAATTCAATACTATGCCACCACTACAACACTCAGTAATACAGTATCACTACTCACTCAGGACCACAGTATTTGTATTATGTCATTGTGATCAATGCTAACGGGCAAAAACACGGCCCCAGGAAGCACATGGGATGGGTAAACAAACAGTGCATTGCTATGTTTACAAGACAAAGACGCAGGTAGTAGCAGCTGCCAGGACTCAAGGAACAGGAGGCTCCTACACCGACCAATGATCTATTTCCACTCCTGACTAATTGAACACATCGAAGAGGTAACAGACAGCCTTTCTGTATGATTTTTTTTTACTGTTTTTAGTGTCAACAGAGCCCCAGCCAGAGTCCGTGTTTAGGCTGCTTAAACCATTAGCATGCTACCGCTAACGGCTAGCACATTTAGTACATCAGCTCTTACCTCTGTCACATATTGTACCAAGGCTAGATGTTTATAACCTGGCGTGTGCCAGATTGATATGCGTATCTCTCTGATTTGAGTTCTACGCATTATCAATCTGGAAAGGCTCTCGTACAATCCAGTCGGGAAAGGGAGGGACCATACAAGCAGTACTTGAAGATAATTGGGTGAAGCGCCCGATGGTAGCCACCTACCGTAATCAGCGGCAGAGCGTCTCGGTGTGACGCCATGTCCCGTCTTAAACCCCAATGGAGGCACGTCATTGGTCCCGCAGCTTTCGGAGTCGAACCCGATCGTAAGGGATTGGAGCCTTTCAAGATGCATAGGTTGACACACTGTTGTACTAGCAGGCAGGCAACAAAATGGCAGAGGTCATGTGACTGAAACGCGTGCATACCTGATTTTTTTGTCCTAGCAGTGGAATGAAATTAGCTTCGTCCTCCTTTAGTATATTGTAAACTTACATACAAACATTTGTGGAAATAATATTGTGCTAAATATATCTAAATATAAAGTATTTTTGTCATTTCATGAGTTTGTAGGCTAATTTTCTTGCATTTCTTTGACAGTGACCCTAAATAGTGACCCCGCAAATTGTGAAACATGCTTATAAACTCATCTCTGTGGGGAATTGTGATGTTAGAAAGGTTTGAGGAAAGTTAGGAATGAGTTTGAACCATAACTATCAATTTAATTTCCCAGTACTCGCTCCTTCTTTCATCGTTTGTAATTAAAAAAATCAAGTATAGTGCCTTCAAACACATTAGACAAACACAGACAAAATATTCACAAAAGCAATACAATTATACTTAAGATTTAGCTATTTTTTTTACCTGGTTTCCCTTGGTTTGACATTTTCACAATGTTTGCTTTTCCATATTGGACACAGGAAGTGACATGCGTGGTAAACAATCCATCATTTTATACCAATGAGAAATGAGTGGGTCAGAATCCTATGGAACCTTCCTTCTATCTATGTCGCTAACTTAATCATTTAAATTTAAAATAACCCTAACCCCCCAACTTTTCTTCATTAAATTGCCACTTCACTGAATTAAGTGAATTAAGTTTTCCATCAAACTAAGTCATAAGTGCAGTATCACACTGGAAAATATGCCTGTCCTTAAAAACTACTCTGTCTAGGTGGTCGGAATAAAATAAAAAGACTCAATTTCAGTTAATATTTATGATTTATTTATGATATTAACTCGTACATTAAGTCTCTGAAGCTCAAATCTTGCCTTTTATTTATAAACTTCTCATTTCAAGCATATTTTGGTCGAATAATAAGCTCCTTAAAATCATTAATCCTCTTAATTTAAGATATATATTTTTAAAGGTGCACCGATCAGGATTTTTTTTAGGACGATCATTAAAACTTTTGATTGGCCGATCAAATATTGATATTGTGCCCAAATTATGAATATAATGTAGGTCTAAATAGTATGTATGTACTGTCTTGAAACAAGCCTTTATATCTCATTCAAATGAGGTTGTGAGCTGAACTATTTTATACTGATTTACTTTCCACAGCACCATTGCCATTTCTGTTGAGGCTTTTGTGTTTTCCCACAGCTGTGCCTGAATAGACACTGTCTATTCATCTCCACTGACCTAGATCATTACCTCAGTCAGGCTGCTGCCGTGCTATCGGTAAATATCCAAATACAAACTGATGCTGGGAGGCTAAATGCTCATGTCATTGTCCTCAGCTCGGGCAACACTAGTCATGTTTTCTCTGTATAACAATGATACTTCACAAATCAACATAATTGCTTCAATTAATCAAAGCAATTATCGAATCACAAAAGCTGCCTACTTTTCAGAAGTATTATGTCCGCTGCAAGCATCAAAATATTCTGTCTCTGTGTGATGATGTAAGCTAACCCTGTAGTTTAGACTAGAGGTGCAATGATCTAGCCTTTTTGCTTCCGATACCGATACTTGTGGTTGGAGCATCTACCGATATCGTGAGATTTTCTCTGAAGTAGGTTTGTAGATGACATATTTGTTGTTTGTGTTAAGAAACTGTTTTGCAGGGAGTGAAAAAGTTATAGACGACTCCAACATAAAGTGATCTGATCAGTAATGCACTGCAAATACTTTATCAGTGATTCTGTGACAGTATTTCTCAAACTAAATGTTCTTCAACACGTCACCACTCACCGGTGATACAAGTATCACAATCAGAATTCTGATGATGGCTCGCAGTTAGCAGCTGAAACATGTCAAGGTAAAGAAACAACATTTCTAATCCTAGTGTCTGAATAAAAGAAACTCACAAGAGTGTTTTTTGATCAGTGCATCCCTAGTTTTGAACTCTACTAATATGTTCAGAAAAGCCTTCTCCTCTCAAATGCCAATGCTCAGGGACACCTGGAAACTTTTTTATTAATCTTTTTTATTTCCCATAATTACAAATTTCCAAAGAACAAACACGGTCCTGAAAATGAAAAGTCAACCATCTAATCCAGTCCTCATACACCCCCCATCCCCCCTTCCCCCAACAAAACCAGAACAACAATAATAAAAATACAATTATAAAAATAAGAATAAAACAGAATACATAATACATACTGCAATACTGCAAATGAATGAATATCAGATGAATATCTCTAAGGGTAATGGTAGTAGTCACAGAAGTAACACCATGCGACCAACTCGGAGGAAGAGTGCGGGAAGTGAGCAATCGAAACTGTCAGGTATGCAGAAAAACCTAAACCTAAACTGGTCTGATCATAAAGAAAGTACTTAAACAATGCTTAAACTGTTGAGAAACAGAATATTGATTTAAAATATTAATTGCAAGAATAATGGCAGGTACAAGCCGATTTTTTACTTTTTCATCATTAATGTCCA
The DNA here is from genome assembly GCA_900303255.1 of Lesueurigobius sanzi. NCBI lineage: Eukaryota > Metazoa > Chordata > Actinopteri > Gobiiformes > Gobiidae > Lesueurigobius > Lesueurigobius sanzi. The sequence continues at coordinate 22,128 of OMNZ01021358.1, read as the reverse complement.
CGGCAATTTGAATGTTATATAGCAAGCAAGCAAATGTTGTTCATATATCACCTTTCACAGACAAGAGTAGTCACAAAGTACTTCACAAAAGAACAATAAACACACAAGTAAAAAATCGGCTTGTACCTGTGATTATTCTGCATGTTCTCCCCGTGTCTGGATGGGTTTCCTCCGGGTGCTCCGGTTTCCCCCATCAACCGAAAACATGCATGTTAGGCTAAATCCTCCAGCCAGGTGATTCTGACCATGAGCCTGGCTCAAGATCTGGAGGTCACTGCTCCTGACGGATTGCCCCAGCGGCATCGAAGGATGGGTCAAATGCAGAGACGAATTTCTCCATTGTGAGATCAATAAAGAACTATGCTATCCTATCCTAAATTACACAAAATACAGTTACAATCACAAAACATGATGGTCATAAAACAGCCCTTAATCCACGAGAGAACGCTTGAAGAGTTTACTCTTAAAGCATCGACTGAGTCAATCGGACGCAAGGAGAGCATGGATTTTCTCATGACCAATGTTCTATCTAATGATACACTGTGCAATAACCATTCTTAGAGAAAAATAAAAAACATTTGTGACTAATGTTTCGCCCATGTGGATATCAATGACCAGCTGCTTTTAGTTTTGCTCAGTTTGTCGCTGTAGTAATTTGCCAATTTGCAAAATATTTGGCAGCAGCAAGTTGGATCCCACAGCAACTCGCAAATAAACAGTCTTATCGGCCTGTAATTGTTTTTCCACAAACTTGGCGTGATTTGAAGCTATAAAATGGCTATAAAAACAAGATGTATGAAACAACAAGACATTGCATTCCTGAATCAACGTAATTTCCACTGTGTGTAGCACTTATTCGAGAGGAGGCACTGGAGTATAGATCTTCACCTGTCTTCATGGAGAGCTTGTGAATAACATGTGACATCCATATAATGGGAATCTTTTTCGACCTGAGGCTGTGTAGAACTTGTTATTTACATCAAACATGAATGGTGTCTGTGCTGCTCGCTTGTTTATCCATGCAGAAAAAGATGTGGGTGAACCATTTGCATTCATGCATGAAAACATACAAGCCACGTACATGATGTGCACAATCTTCATGCTACAGTAGACGCAGTGTTTGGACTTTTTCTGTGGAGGAAATTGGTGCCAAATAAGTAGGATATCATTAATCCTGCTTTGCATATCTTCCTACCCGAGAGAGTGTGTGAAATCATGTTAGCTTCCTGTGTGTGTTTGTGTGTGCATCCAAACATGTGGGGGTTCAGCTGCTTAAAGAGCTGTCCGTAGTGGGCAGTAGGGTGTGAAATCTAATCTCAAAGTGTTAATTTCACAGCCTGGAAAACTGGCCAGGAAAATTCCCATCACAACAGAAGCATCAAGAAACAGGGATCCCCCGTTTTCCTGTTACCATGGATACCAGCAGGATACCAAAATACCATCAAAGGAATGCCTCCATCTGTGCACATGGATATTAGTTTTGACTTGAGAGTTACATACAGTATCTCAGCAGCACCCCTGCTGAGATACTGTATAGCATGGCGTTTATGGGAAATTTAATATAATTTTATACAAACGGATGTCATACTGTTGTTGTTCTTGTTCTTGTTTTCAATGGGCAGATGTGTTCAGATAATTTCAGTGCTTTCAGTGCTCCAATTGCCTCAATTACAAAGCATGACTTGGAGGGTTGTAACGATACGTTTTTAGACCGAAACTATCCGTATCGGTATGATTCGATACAAAACGATATATATTCCTTTTTAAACGATACAATTTGAAACAATAGAGTAGATTTCGATATGATATTTTACAAACACAGGCTTTTTCTGTAAATAAACCTATACTTATTAAAGTAATTCAAACAAACACAATAGTGTACCTTTTCCTTTGAATTTGTTTGAGTAAACTTTACTGAGACACTTACAAAATATTTTATTACTGATTATTCAAACACTACATTATATAATAATTATCAATAATAAGATTTGGCACAGGCTCGCGACACACTGAAAATGATCCCGCAACCCATTTTTGGTTCCAGACCCACCACTTGAGAACCACTGTCGGATTTCCTTAAACCTGTTCTCTATATACAGTATACATGTTTTTGTTGCTTTAGTATTTAAAATGTCCATCTGTCAAATTAAGGCAAAAGGTGCACATTGATTTCCCGGAAAATCATTGTTAATTGCATAGCTGTAAGTGGAAAAAAATCAAGGGAATGATTTTCTTTCTCATTATTTTAATTAACTGCTCCCACGTTAAATAAAGGACCAGTTAACTTTACCGTGAAAAGTGCCATTCTAATGAACAGCGGTGGATTCCTGAAATGACTGCACTGAGCATGAGCCACACCTTGTCACAAAGAAGATGGACTGACGAGCAGAAAGAGAAAATTATAGAGCTGGGTGTTGTTCAAAGAAAAGACACGCTTTCATAATTAATATTTCATGCACGTGTTTGCCTTCTGCACAACCACTGATCACATAAATTGTAGGTTTACAGCAGCCAACTATTCATCTGGCCACAGGGCAATTTCCAGACTTGTGCTATTTCTGTGTAGTCCAATCACATTTTTATGACTGCAGTATTGCAAAGAGGCTAAATACTGCATACTCGGGGCCCCAGACAATAGCAATCAAACTGAATGCACTATTTGAATAGTTGCAATTAGCCAATTGCAATGGCTGCAATTATTTTGGAAATTTAAACAACAAAAAGACATGGCTTGAAAACTTAAAGCAGCTCTGTCTCGCTGCAAAATGTAAGATATTGAGGGCATAATTGGCTAGAATGATTAAACTTGCAGTGAGGGTACTTACCTTCTCTGGTGATGTGTGCCAATTCAGCAAGTAGCTTGAGGGCCAACAAAAAAGTGTCTGCGGGCCACACTTTGGGCAGCCCTTTAGCTTATACCTCTATGAACAAGTTATGAAATAAATAGAAATCGATAAGTTGAACAGTTTAGCATATTTCAGCTTCCATGTCTGTGCTCGTGGCCCATTTAGCTTTTTATTCCTGCCCACTAAGTCTGACCAACATCCTGGACCAACCTTGGATACAAAAAGACTGATCAACATCATTGATATATGTAATAAATAACTACTGCAATCTTTTTTTTTCATGAAGATTATGCTATTAGGCTATTTCTAAATTTGAGTTGAGCTATTTCTAAAGTTTGAGGTCTCTCAAACTGCTACTGCCCAGACATGAGCACAATAAACTGAATCTTTATTTTAAGGCAACATACTGCAAGTGAATAGGGGAAATAATTTAGAGATGTGATTTTGAAGCTTTTTCTGTATGTTGTTGGGGTAAGTAACAGGGGGTAAGTTGTAAAAGTGGTCCTAGCAGAAAAGCCTATGAGTCAAACTCCATCATTTAGATGTCTCTAGTGAGCCCTGCTGTATATGTACGTCATGCAGCAGTGTGATGCCATCATAGAAGTCCTTTCAGTTTTGGTGTGAGGCCATTTTGTTTGGCTGTTGACAGGGTGAGTAAATTTTCATTTTTTTATTTTTTTTCTAAATTCCTGCTGGAATCAATGCATTTCTGTTTAGCGGTTTGAAAGTGGAACAGTCTATGGCCAACATTTACATTTACCCAGGGCACAATGTCTAGAGGAAATGCTTTAGAACTTTGGTGAAGAGGTGGGAATACTTCAAAGATCCCCTTCGGGGCTAGTTGCTGGAGTAGGTTGTAACATCACTGCTTTTGTTACAACTTACCCCAGTACCAGAGATACCAAAATCAATAATATCAATATATTCATTGCTTTGAGATTAAAGCATCAAATGGTGCATCCTGGTGACACTTTCTGCATTAAATAAAGACTAAACTTAGTAAAGTCTAACTCAGAATCTGCCTTTACCTTCTTGGTGTGAGAGCATGAGACTCAGTGCATGAGATGCATGCATTGAGTCTCATGCATTGAGACTCAATCAATCAATCAATCAATCAATTTATTTTGAACTGGCTGCTGCTCTCTGATACAGATTTATTGAGTCTCAATAAATCTGTATCAATAAATGCCAGGGATATGTCTGCTTATAGCAACATTACCACATTTTAGCTCTTTGTAAATATTCCCTAGAGACATCACAATTTTGCAAATGTTGCTTTTAGCCCCGGTCTCCCCTATACATAAATATGTGGGGAAAAACATGATTGCAAGTTTCTGTCAATTTCAGATTTTCAAAACAAAACAAGGTATTTTATGGAGAAATTATGATTTGCTCTGATGAGATTTTGGTGGTTGCTGAGAGGGCCCAATTTGAAGGGGGGCCCACCAAAGAAAAAATAGTCTGCCTAAAAAAATTAATTCTAAAAGCACAAATGGCAGCTAAAGGCTGCAAAAACAATTCATTTCCTAAGATGCACCTGCAGAAAATCACCTGATCATCTGAGTAAAAGAAACAAAAAATACTGCAGGACTCTCAGATTCCTCCTGGTCAAATCGAAACTTATTTCGTAATTTCTTTTTTTTTTTTTTTTACACCAAATCGCCCAGCCCTAGGTCAAAGTGATAAAACTCCCGGGCCGAAATAATGTCCCAGCACGGCCCTGATGTGTCTGTGTTATAGTGGTGTAGCAGAGTGTTCGGACCCGGGACTGCTTCTCAATTATCCGCCACGCTTTATTTAGGCTACGTTATTTAATCAAAAGTCGACAAATGAAACTTTTGAGGAGAATGCGATATGGGGAAGTTACGTACAGCACAAATGTTAAGACCCAGATATCAAAATTTAAGACTTTTTCAAGTCTTTTTAAGGTATTATTTCCAAATTCATAAATTCAATGCTTTTAAGACTTTTTAAGACCCCTGGTTTGGTACATGTTTTTGGTGATAGGGGAAAATGTAGCACCTGGAGGAAACCTACTCAGAACATGCAAACTTGAACACGGGACCTTCTTGCTTTGAAGCACTTTCCGTGGCGCCCCATGTAAGCACTATTATTATATTTATTATTTCAGATTTGTTTTTAAAATGCTCTTTAAATTATTTAGATTTTAAGAAATCATAACATTGTTTGATTATTGGCAGATGTGTTTTGTGGGTCATCTAATAGGATGATGACGCATTGGAAATATTCCTGATTGGTTATGACATTTGTTGGGGGCAGTACCATTATAAAAGGTCTTCTATGCACCTTCACTTCAGGTGTGCTGAGTTTTTCCTTGTTGGTAAGAAACTAAAACCTGAAAATCAAACATGGCTTTAAAATAATTTAAAAGAGAACCTTCAAATCTATTGCAATATCTATCAAATTGCAATTATATATACGTTCATTTAAGTACTATACTATGCTGCTATGAGCATCACTATTTGACCGTGCATAATCCATTTTCAGAGTACAGTTTAGAAAAGCGGCCGTTTTATGCATTCTGCTCATAAGAATTCATTGGAAAAGGTCAGTGTGCCTCTGGAGTCCTCGACTTGGGAATCCATAATTTCATGCTAACTGGCACTTTTGGCAGCATTTGAGTTTGTGACTGTGGATACAATGTCAGAAAAGAGAGTTGTGGTGCAAAGTAGGGCTGCATCACAAATGAATCTGAATTTCAGTTTTCAGCTTTCCAAACAATAAAATATCTTCTCGCCTTATTAACATGGTAACTCTATTGCTCTATTGTATACAAATGTCATGTTCTGAAATGCATATGATTCTTGTATATCTGTTTAGCAGTTCATATTTCAGTCTGCTGTCTATGCTCCTGGATATGTTTAAAAATGTGCACAGGGAGCATAACATAGCACAAATCTGATCAGAAAAAAACAGCCCTAGTATTAATAGTAACTTTGATTAGCATCTTTTAACACACTGTACATAGACATAACATGATTGCCAGCACAAGCAGCAAAATGCGTCTTGGATTGAGTCTTTGTTACTGTCTGAAAAGGACTGGAGTCATGCTGCGCTGTTGTCATTTCAAGGCTGTCATATCAGCAACAGCATCAGATTGAAACATAAACACATTGATCAAATTCCCCCCACATTCGCCTGGTGTTGTTTACGCTGGTAGACCGCTTTAATTGACTTCATGCCCCTCTCCGTCCTGGTGGCGGGGGTTCCTGTTGCATTCCCGCAAAAGAGCGGCGCAGTGCCATCTCTCGCAGTGCTTTTGGCAGCACGTAGCACCTGTCAGGAGTTACATTAGTCAGTCCATCTGCTCCTTACAAACTGTGGTTCGCACTTCAAAGATGTCTCCTGTGCCAGCTTCTGCAGGGACGTGCGAGACTACAAGAATAATTCAACAGTTGTTATTAGAAAATGAAGAGGACTGTTGAATCTGGCCTCTTGCGCAGTTGTACCTGTTCTGCCTTTGTTGACATTTTTTTGTGTGTAAATCCATCATGTTTTTAGCATTTATCATTTTTTCTCTACGTAACTTTGCCTTTGGATGGATGGATGGATGGATGGATGGTAACTTTGCCTCACTACTGCTATTATCAATGTTCTTTGGATACGTTTTCTTATACATCCCTTACTAGCATTCTTGTTCATATTTGACATCAGTGGTGGAAAGAGTACTCCATTTAGTACAGATACAGAAGCAACAAATAGAAAAAGGAGAGTGAGCTACTTATGCTTCAAAGAAACACATGTAACTCGGCCTATAGGACTGCCAAACAACAAAAAAGATGACTATTTTCTGCTTTATACTTTGCTATATTCACCTGAATGTTTGGAGAGATGAGATGACTCATCAAGCGTCTGTAGAAATGTAAAAAGCCTTTGGTGAGCTTGCCTGGGCTGGCGAGCGGCTGGTTGGAGATCCCTGCTCTATAGACACCACATTTTCCAGACAGATTTCTTCACTAATGATTAGCTTATGCAAAAACTGAACAAGATATCTAAAATCCTCTTTTAAAAATATCGTTGTAACGAATATATCATTTCAACCTCAGAAACAAAGTGGCATTAGAAGTTTATTTGAACATGAATCTGAAAAGACTTGAAATGAAGCGGCATTGTAAGAGTTTTATTGAACATGAATTATATTTGGGGCTTGGACCCCAGCAGAAGACAGTAGCAAGATGTATTTTTTTTCCTTTTGTAAAATCCATGTTCTGAATCTGAATATTCATAAATATTAAACTGGCTGTTTAATTTAGTCTTGGTCACAGAAAACCATTATTAGCAGAGTTTTGCAAACTTTACAGCAGATGTTACTAGGGTTGTTGACATTTCAACACGCTGCTCCCTCTCTCCGCTCAGATCACGTCACTGTGGCGCTTGGGTCACCAACTTCAAAAGCGTCAGGTCCAATGCATGCAACCGTAGCAGGGTCAAACAACATTAAGAATGTGCCCACAATCTGATAAGTCACAGCGAGTTCAGTGCCATCCTGCATTTAATGTAAACATATGGGCAGTGTGAGGTGAACTTTTATTGTCCCCGTAGGGAAATATGTCCTCTGCATTTGACCCATCCCTCGATGCCGCTGGGGAAATTCGTCAGGACCATCTCCAGATGCAGAGCCAGGCTCATGGACAGAATCACCAGGGTGGAGGATTTAACCTAACATGCATGTTTTGGGTTGATGGGGGACACCGGAGCACCCGGTGGAAACCCATCCAGACACGGGGAGAAACATTCAAACTCCACACAGAAAGGCCCCATCCTGGCCCAGGATCGAACTTGGGACCTTCTTGCTGTGAGGCAAGAGTGCTAGCCACTCAGCTATGCGTCACCTCACTGAAAACTCAACAAATGCCCACGCCTCTTTTTGAGATCACCCGGGCCATCACCTTGTGTATATGTATGCAAATAATCCTCATTTACCACGGACTGTAGGGATGTGTCTACACGCAAATGTCCGTCTACAGCAAAGATTTAAAATTGATTACACATTTTTCCCCCTATACCTGCAGTGTCTCGCCTTAAGAAAACCACGACCAAGCCTACCGTCAAATATTTGGTTGAAATTCAATTCAATACTCTTCGATCTAAAGAGACTCCGAGGTCAAGGATCAAACAGCGGCCCGATGCTCCGGTGGGGTCTTTCCCAATAAGCCAACAGATCCATTACAGTGACAGCGTGTCATGCCGGGGCCACACAGTTCAGGCCTCTGGAGGGCTCTAATCCATGGAGCTATATCCCTCTCCCAACATGCACCTCTCCCTTGGACATGTCTCTGTGGGGAGGCTGTTCGGAATATCAATTTTGCGTTGTACTCGTATGGAGGCCTAAAACTGGCAAAAATCAATCAATTAATCCCCACATTGTCAAATTATTATTAAAATATAAGTCAAAATAAAAGAGGAAAGAAATAAAGCATGAATGAATAAAAGAACAAATAAATAAATGAACAAATACATAAATGCATACAGAAAATAATACTAAGGTTTTATTTGATTTTTAAGTTTTAAGTACAGTCGTAGCCACAATTATTAGCCCCCATTACATTTTGGAACATTTTCCCAAATTTCATCCAAATGTTTGCAACTTTGATGAACATTGATCTTATCAAACATTCACCAGCGCTATTTAGAAGCTTTTGGTACATTTCAGAATATAAAATACATGTTTAGGTTGTCTTTATGAAATAAAGGTAAAAAATTAGTTGTTCAAAAATATTTTTGCTTTCAAAACACACCTAATTAACCAATCGGCTTTTAAACCACACCTATGCAATCAGTTGGCTTCCTAGCAACACCTGCAGTCAACACCTGCAGTCAATTGGCATTCAAACTGCATAAAAGGAGTCCAAAGCACAGGGCACCTGAACACCGGAGGGGGACTACTATTTCTCACCATGACAAAGACCAAAGAAATGAGTCTGGAGCTCAGAAAGAAGATAGTGGAGGGTCATGGTAAGGGCTACACTGCCATTTCCAAGCGATTCACAGTGTCTAGAACTGCGGTACGTTGCATCATTTCCAAGTATAAGGAGAAAAATTCTGTCATAAACAAACCTGGCCGTGGTCTTAAGAGCAAGATCTCTAAAACTCTTGAGAGAAAAATAGTCAGAGATGTCAGTAAGGAGCCCCGGACATCTGCCAAGATGATTGTTGCTGACCTGGCCTCTTCTGGAGTTCATGTTTGAAGGAGCACAGATGTGAGGGCTCTTCATGGTGGTGGACTTCAGGGCCATCGTCCTAGAAGAACTCCTTTACTAAAACAGCGGCACATCAGAGCCCGACTGAGGTTTGACCAAAAGCATTTGAAAGTTAAAGAAGAGTTTTGGAAGTCTGTGCTTTGGTCTGATGAGACTAAATTGGAACTGTTTGGGCACATGGATGTTGCTTATGTTTGGAGAAGAAAGGGAGAGGCCTTCAACCCTCGGAACACAGTCCCCACAGTTAAACATGGTGGTGGGAGCATCATGCTGTGGGTCTCTTTTGCAGGCTCAGGCACAAGGAGCCTTGTTCAGGTCCAAGCTTAGGTCGTGGCTGGGTCTTCCAACAAGATAATGATCCAAAGCACACATCCAAATTAGTCCAACAGTTCCTCAAGGATACCAAAACCAAGGTCCTGTAGTGGCCCGCACAGAGCCCAGACCTCAATCCTATAGAGAGTCTGTGGCGGGTGCTGAAAGTGCATGTCCATGCTCGGAAACCATGCAATTTGGACCACCTACAACAATTTGCAATAGAGGAATGGGCCAAACTCCCTCAGGAGACGTGTGCAAACCTAGTTAACAACTACTCAAAGAGGTTGTTGTTAATTGTGGCTCAAAATGTCTACACTATTGACTATTAATGGCCAATTTTGGATGTGTCATTTTTGCCCTTTGTTTGTTTTGGTGTAAACAATTAAAATATCTTATTTAAACTTATTGGACATTGTCTTTATAGCGTATAGTGTTTCTAGAATAACAAACACTTATTGTTTATGGTCATTTTCATGGAGAAATCAAGAGTGATGTCTAATTTTATAATAATTGTGGCTACGACTGTACAAAAGAGCTGCTTAAGAATATATATATATTTTCAATCTCAGCATTTATATTGATATTTTAATAATTATTTGGCAATGCGGACATTTATTTAATATTTTGGCAGTTTTATTCCTCCATACACATGTCATAATGCACCTCGACACCATTCTGGGTACGAGTTGACGGGAAAGTCGTTATAATAAATTCAAAGTGCGGTTGTTCTCGATAAAGGTCACAGTAATCATGGCATTTTAGTTTGGGTCCAGCACAGTCCTGATAGGTATTAGCTTGCAACTCTGACTTTGGTGCTGTGTGTGGCAACATAATTACGCTGTATATTCAACTTGTAAATGTCACGTCTAATTTAATATCTAATTGAATTTAATTTTAATTATGGCTTCAAAGTTGAGATGTATCCCCGCGCCGTGCTCCGTGCGTGTCTCACTTGGTTTGCACTTGGCGGTGGCAGCAGCTCGTATTTCCAAGGCGTTAAAACAACTTGGTGACGTATGCAGCTTGTGAGACATAATGCAAGGACATAAGCTGGGATTCGGAGATCTGTTGGATTCGCCTTTCTAAAGGTGGCCACACCCTACAGGATTTTAAATCTTTTGCACAGACCACACACACTTAAGGACAGACAAGAGGACACACATACACACACATGAGGAGTCCCACCACAGATCATGCCGTGAGAGAAAGTTTTTATTGAGCCACACTTCCTAAGACTAAAAATCTGGCTAAAAATCCTCTAGTGTGTCCAGCTTTACTTGTCTGAATCTTCCTGTACTCTATTTTGTCTTGGCTCAAACTATTAAATAAACCATTTGAGTGCTAAGAGTTTGGGAGCTCCTCAGACTCCACTTTCTGACCTGTTTTCTAGACGGATGAAGCAGAAGGCTCTGAGCATTCTGTCTAATGATGCCCATCCTCTTCATGATGGATTCTGTTACTTTCCTTCTGGTTCGAGGCTCAGGTCTCCCATGGTGAGGAGCAATAGATATAAACACTCCTTTATACCTGCAGCCATCTCTATTCTAAACTCTGGCCTTATAAGGAATATACAGGAATCAACGTCTGTGTGAGGGGGAATAGTTCTTGACTCATTGTTATATGTAAAACTGGCATTGACTGTTGATTGTTAAAGTTTGCACTGGCACCTTGTTGGAGTGTTGAATGTATGATGTTTTTATGTATCCTTTTCCTTTGTGCTGCAAAACTAGTTGCCACATGAAATAAAGTGAACTAAGATTAGACTTGCCAGTTAAAAATGACCTCTTGGACTTCACAGATGGCCCAGATTGTTATCAATAAACAGCTTTTTGCAAATGCAATACATAGTTTTCTCTTTCAGATGACTTGGCCAAACCTCAGAAGTTATTTTTTCATCTTACTTCTACTATTAGGTTTGTTACGACTATTAAGGAGTCATTTATCACGATGGGTGTTAACAAGCGAGTGCAAGCTGGAAACTAGCATATTGCCATTTCAGGGCATGTTGCTCCTGATTCATCATTTGAAATTGCGTATATTACAGTTTTAGGGCCCCAAATCTGATGTGTAAATGAGAGAATATTACGTATGTGAGGAAAAATGCGCAAATGATTCTGCTGCTGAATATAAACCATGCTTATTACTTTTATCTTGTTGGTTTACAGAGGTGGGTGAGGCTTTTGGATTTGGTTACACCTTTCCCTTTGCTAAATGCCATTGAGAGCTCGCCGGACGGGTTTTCCAACGCGGTCTGGCCCAAGCGTTGACCCGTATAACGCCCAGTTAACCCCTGTGTACCGTTCTGCGTCGTGGGCATAAAATTACACCCGTGACCTTGACCTTCGACTTTGACTCCCGCGCGGTGTGACGGCAGACTGTTGCAAATGTGTAATGATCGTGCGCTGGCAGTGGTCACAGCCAATACATGACTGATCAATAGGCCGCGTTCTCTCACTCTCCGGCGCAATCGATCAGTCGTGGCGTGCCTCTGAGCCAGACCGAACAGACAGAAAAACCCTGGTTCCTCATTATTCAAATAGAGAGACAAAAGACAGCCCTCTTTCCCACTGCTGTCGTCAAATGAAAAATGCACTCAAGGTCTTTTGGGAGGGATCATTACATTAACTGCTTGCCCAGAGAGACAATGTCGTTTGTAAAAATCCAGCTCCTGCCAGCGTTAATTAGTCATTTTTTAACTTCTCAAACTGATAAACTGTATCTTTCCTTGCCTCCATCTCAAGAGGTTTACAATTCTACCCGCCCCGTTAGCAGTCTGCACAGAACTTGTGATATTACGTGTGCTCCATCCAGGGAAATCCTACGCTTTACAAAGATATTGAATCGTCCATTGTGTATTTTTAGGACCCAGTATATTTCTGATCTCTTGGCAAACGTTCACATCAAGTGCAGACGTTATCTACGTGAGAATTTTGAAGAATCTCTTTCTCAGAAGCCGCTCGGCGCCCATGTATTCACAGTCTAACAATGTAATCAGCGGAGCACTTTTCCCTGCATATAGAAGGCTCCATCAGCAGCCCCAGCCATCAATTACTGTTATCCCTGGCCTCCGTACCATCCAAGGTTCATCTCGGAGAGCAAATCAAAATGGTATTTTCTCATAAGCTGAGCAGGAAGGCAGACCCAATGCACTCAATCAGTCTGTGTTTACAAGCCGCTTCCGTAGCACGAGTGAATTTAAACAAAATTTATTCACGGCTATTATTTTTAACGGGAATGTGAATTGGGTAAAGGGAGATTCAGAGAGGGAGGGAGGGAGGGGGTGTGAGCGATATGGCCAGGGGCAAAGTGATAGCCAATGTAAAATAAATCGGCTCTCCTGGCCATGGTCTAAGCTGTTTAAATCTGTCCCTGTTTCCACGCCAGTGTTTTCAACGCTAAGTGGCCTTGCAGTCAACACAAAAACAGTCTGTGTCATTTTAATCCCCATCTGCAAAATGTTCAGTCCTTCGCACTCGATGTGAAATCCAGTCTCTTGGTGGAGACCGGAAATTATATAACTTAAGTTACTTTCTTTTTCACCAAACACTTGTCCCGTTGCTATGGAAACCAATCCCAGACAAAACTTGCTTTGCGTATCAAGGTTCAACCACTGGAGGATAGGGAGTATCAAGATTTCCTCCGTCAGGGACGAAATGAAAATGTCTTTTTAATGTGCTGGCAATGATTAAACCCAAGTCTGAGCAGCATGTTTCCTCTGTGTTGTATCTCTTATACAATACTCATCTTATGTTGATACATAAGATGTAGCGCAGTGGTTAGCGCTTGTGCTTCACAGCTAGAAGGTCCCGGTCTGGGTGGGTTTCTCTCATCCACCCAAAACATGCATGTTAGGTTAAATCCTCCAGCAGGTGATTCTGACCATAAGCCTGACTCAAAATCTGGAGATGGGTCCCCGGGCGCCATAAACACAGCTTCCCACTGCTCCTGACAGATTGCCCCAGCGGCATCGAAGGATGGGTCAGGGACGAATTTCTCCATTGTGAGCTCAATAAAGAACAATCTCTTAATAAAAAAGCAGAAACAACACAGGTGCTTCAAATTTCTTGATTTCTCCCACTGTTACAGACTTTTTATGCAACAGCTTTTGCAGACAGTGATGTTCCTCAATGATGTTCAAAGTTGCACATCTTGAACAAGTGAACTAGTAAATATTTATGTTTTTGGGGCTGGTAAATACTGTTTTCATTAGACTGTTACCACGCCATCCTGTGGTTTTTGATTTTAAGCTGCGTTAACTATTGTCGCAATGTTTTCTGTATTAAACTCAAGTAGAGTGTCGTCTTTTGATTGAATACAACACTGAGATTTGTATACATAATGTCATCTTTAGGTGCTGTACCTTTTGCTCTATATTAGGACAAGTGTGGGTTATCTTGTTAGTTAAATAACATATAAAATTGTCACCAAGTTCTTTATATTGAATGAATGAATTTGATTCAAATGATAGAACAAATAAAAAGAGGTAGGATAAGGTAAGGTGAACTTTATTGTCCATAGGGAAATTTGTCCTCTGCATTTGACCCATCCTTCGATGCTGTTGGGGCAATCCATCAGGAGCAGTGGGCGACCGTAGTGCAGCGCCCGGGGATCCATCTCCAGATGTGAAGTCAGGCTCATGGTCAGAATCACCTGGCTGGAGGATTTAACCTAATGTGCATGTTTTGGGTTGATGGGGGAAACCGGAGCACCCGGAGAAAACCCATCCAGACACGGGGAGAACATGCAAACTCCACACAGAAAGGCCCCGTCCTAGCCCGGGATCGAACCGGGATCTTCTTGCTGTGAGGCAAGAGCGCTATCCACTCAGCCACCGTGCCGCAATAAAGACATTAGTAAAAGAAAATGAAAATACATAAAACAAAACAAACAACATTTACTGTTTATAATCTCATCCGCCATATTGCTTTTGAAATATTGCAGTGGGTCAAAAATCAATTTTATTATTGTGTTTAATGCAAGACAGACCTCAGGGTTCTTTGCCCACATACAGCTGTGGCCAAAGGTTTACATACCATTTTAAGTTCACATACTCTTTTAATCTTTTGGCCATTTTTCATAGAATATGAATTATAATACAAAAATATTTTTTCCACTCATGGTTAGTGCTTGTGCAAAGCCATTTATTGCCAAAGAACTGAGTTTACTCTTTTGAAATCATAATGAAACAGAAAGTACTCAAATCTCCCTGATCTAACATTTATATTTCCTTCAACAACTGCCAGGAAAATTGTTCAGGAGCAAAGAAAAACTCACTTCAGCCGAAATACAGGACTCTCTGAAGAGTTTCTTGTTGAAAAGCGTAAACAAATACAAGGCTTCGCGCAACCACTAGCCATGAGTGAAATAAAGGTTTTTGTGTTATCATTCATATTATATGAAATGCACAAGTTTACATACTCTGACATTCTGCCATGGTATGTAAACATGTAAAAATGTATTTCATATATATTTCATGCTTTTGTTCATGGATAATTTATATGGACCTAAAATAAAAGTTAAAATGAAGGCTGCTCCTTGATTTGTGTGTTAATGTGAGACATGATTAGGAAATGAACAGCCTCTCTTTGGACTTTGTGACGTCACTGCAGTAGAATAATTAACCCTGCTGATCTACAACAAAGAACCAATCCCTTGAAGCATACACTAAGAATTGACTAAAGGTGGCCACACACTAGAGGATTTTTAATCTTTTGAGACGAAAGATCTGTGCAAAGACAACACACACTTAAGGACAGACATGAGGACACACATACACACACATGAGGAGTCCCACCACAGATCATGGCCATGAGAGAAAGTTTTTATTGAGCCACGCCTCCTAAGACTAAAAACCTGGCTAAAAACCTCTAGTGTGTGGCCACCTTAATTTTACTTTAGAAAATGATAATAGTGTGACACATGAGCAGCATCTTTTCTATGTTGTCTTGTGTAGTGATATTTGAATACATTTGAACACGCTGCTTTCGGTGTTTGGTGAGAGAGTGCACCTTAAGTCACAAGTGATTACGCCTGTGAATCTTGTTTTCAGCACCATGGAGAGCAGCACCTCCCCGACAAACAACTTTCTACTGTGAGCTGTGGAGTAGTGCATGCTTCCACTGGGACCTTTGCTATTCACAGCCTGACACGTGCATCCATTTTTATATCACAATTGAGAGACGCGTCAAGCAACTGCATACAATGTCTTATTGAGACACAGCATGTCTACAGTGCCATGCGAGAAAAACTTGGATCAAAAAGCGAAAAAGGAATGATGAAAAAAGTAACAAGGGAAAGAGACATATAAAACAAATAAAGCCCCTGTTCTCTTTGTTATTGTGTGATGTTTTGAGTGGCGAGCGCAGCGTGAGCCTGGATCAAACAGGTGTTTATGTTCTCGTAGAGCAGAGCGTGTTGTGTGAAGGGTTCATTTCCTATTGGGTGGCTGCTGCTGGACGTATGTCAGACATATGCGCGTGGTGGGCGGGTGCCCGTGTGTTTGTTAAAAAAAACTAAAGGCAGAGGGAGCGCGGCGCTTCGACGTGTGCAGCCGCAAAGAGGTGACGGATGGTGGAGAGGTAAGCGCAGCCGCGCTCGGCTCTCCAAAGCTGTGGGGCTTTGGCTGGGCCCTTACGGACTCTGCAGACCACCTGTATGGACCACCACACACCTAGCGTGATCCACTCGCCCAGCAGGCACAGGGGCAGCAGCACGACGCACAGCCGGGGTGATGAGGTGGAGCGGGGCGTCATGACGGCGGACAACATGCTTGAGGACCTGCCCGTGGAGCGGTACGAGCGCGGGCGCCAGGGATGCTGCGAGAGGGTGGTTATCAATATTTCGGGTCTTCGGTTCGAGACTCAACTCAAAACTTTCAATCAGTTTCCAGATACGCTTCTGGGGGACCCGAGAAAGAGGATGCGATACTTTGACCCTCTGCGGAATGAATATTTTTTTGATCGAAACAGACCAAGCTTTGATGCCATACTGTACTACTATCAGTCCGGGGGGCGCATCCGCAGACCCGTCAACGTGCCCATTGACATCTTCTCTGAGGAAATCAGGTTTTACCAACTTGGAGAAAGTGCGATGGAAAAATTTCGAGAGGACGAGGGCTTCATAAAAGAAGAGGAACGTATATTACCAAAGAATGATTTCCAAAAACAGGTTTGGCTCCTCTTTGAGTATCCTGAGAGTTCAGGACCAGCCAGGGGCATCGCCATCGTGTCAGTCCTCGTCATCCTCATTTCGATTGTTATTTTTTGTATGGAAACTCTGCCAGAGTTCAGAGATGACAGGGAGCAAGCCACAGTGGCCCCAGTTATAAATGGTACAGCCACTTCGCGCCCCAGTCCATTTACAGACCCATTCTTTGTTATTGAGACGCTCTGCATCATCTGGTTCTCTTTTGAACTCCTCGTGCGGTTTTTTGCTTGCCCCAGTAAGACTACCTTCTCTAAAAACATCATGAATATCATAGACATTGTAGCCATTATCCCATACTTTATCACACTTGGGACGGAACTGGCCGAGAGGCAGACAAATGGAGGACAACAGGCGATGTCTCTGGCCATTCTGAGAGTTATCAGACTGGTGAGAGTGTTTCGTATCTTTAAGCTCTCGCGTCACTCCAAAGGACTTCAGATACTGGGGCAGACACTGAAAGCGAGCATGAGGGAACTGGGCTTGCTCATTTTCTTTCTTTTCATAGGAGTTATTTTGTTTTCCAGTGCGGTTTACTTTGCTGAAGCAGACGACCCATCATCTAGTTTTACGAGCATCCCCGACGCGTTTTGGTGGGCCGTGGTCACCATGACTACAGTGGGATACGGGGACATGCACCCGGTAACTATCGGAGGTAAAATTGTGGGTTCTTTGTGCGCAATAGCTGGAGTCCTGACCATTGCCTTACCGGTGCCTGTGATTGTGTCCAACTTCAACTACTTCTACCACAGAGAGACGGACGGAGAGGAGCATCCTCAGTACGCGCACCAGAACAGTTGCGAGCACCTCCCTCACGAGGCGCACAGGGGCTCGTGCACCTCCTCGACTCTTAGCAAATCAGACTATATGGTGATCGAGGAGGGCACGTTCAAACAGCCCAACTACAGCACAGAGAACTCGCAGAACTGCGTAAACATCAAGAAGATATTCACAGATGTGTAAAATACTGTATTTGTGGAGCATGGCACATCCGTAGCTATAAATAGGCCTAATATTTTTATATAATCGAGTAATGTGTACGTCCATATCTGTGGAACACTTGCTTAAATGTCCTCTTTACCAAGCCATTTATTCGTCCTGCATCAACAAAAAAATCATAAAAGTAGTAATAGGCCTTTATATAGAAGTATTTAGTATATATGATGTGTACTTTTTGAGAGTGAACAGATGAACGCAAGTGTTAGTTTTAACTCCGATGATGACACACTGCTCCATGCTTTTGGTAACGTAGTAGTGTAACACTGTGGCAGTTTATAGCCAGTCTGTTCCTCGCTTCACCAACAGATGGCGTCAATGACACACTATAGCAGGGGTCTCCAACCTTTTTTTTTTTTTTTTTTTTTTTACCTTGTGAGCTACTTTAATGTCACAAAATGGTAGAGAGCTACTGATGCCAAGACGATAACTCAACACAGTATATGAAAACAACTGTACTGCTTTATACTTTACTACAGTGGTTCCGAACCTTTTTTGTTTGCGTACGCTTGGGCCTTTCATTTATACTCTGAGTACCCCCCCCCCCCACACACACACATTTAGTTAAAAAGTGAATGACTAAAACTCCAATTTATCAGTTAAAATATGCTAAATACTCCCATCCTCTCACCCTGTACAAATAAATATAATGTTAAATAAATGTTAAATATTTTAAATGGCTTTCCTTTGAACATAATAATCAAAAATACAATTCAGTTTTATGTTACTTTTTCACCTGAAATGATTCCAAGTACCCGATGCTAAGCTCTTGCGTACCCCCAAGGGTCCCCGTGCCCCTGGTTGGGAAACACTGCTTTACTATATTGCCCTAAAATGTTTGAAGAGTGGGTTCAACATGTTCAGGACGAGAAAATGATTCTAGAATTTGACTTATAGGGACTTGTGGAAATGTAGAAGGTGGCTTTGGCGAGTTACTGGGAAAGGGCTGGCGAAAGAGCTACCTGTTGGAGATCCCTATAGCCAACCATCATTCCAGACAACCGTTCTCAATTAAGCTTTTTAAGATTGACAGTTTTCTATGCTATTGCTAGATTATTATTAGTAATGAATAGAGCTTGCACTGTGTGTGACAAGTGACCTCTGATCGACACCCGAAAATGTGATTATTATTATTTATTTTTTTCACAATCTATATAGGGGGCCACTCTGCACAGTTGTCCCCTGAAAATGGGTGCTACAAACGTGAATCAACGGCTTGTTAAAGAAACATTTGAGCAGTGGTTATTGCCACATGTTGCCTACATATCTTGTTGTTACTGCAGAAGTTGTTGGTATTTCTGGTTGGAATACTCTTGTAGCCTATAATCCACTCTTGTTGCATATAACTGCCAATCAGAAACGTTGTCTTGTGTTTTGTGGGAAGACGACTTTCAGTGTCCAGTGTCAGTGTCCTTAATAGACTGTGGTCATTGATATAGCCGAATACTTGTGTAGGTTATATAATATCATAACCTGTTGTCTTGTTCACGATATTCTTCAGGTATCCACAGTGCTCTATATGGAAATGCCTATCATACGTTGAGCTTTTCGTAAATTGTATTTTTACTCCGATATGCCTCATAGCCTCTATAGAATAAAAAGAAAAAAGCAATGACTGGATATCCATGTTGTTTGGTGATATTGTCTTTGAGGTCACGGGCAAAACAAGGGAGAGAGCGTGCCACGTCTTGCCTTCTTCTGGATGAACCCGCCTTGTGATGCAGTCTCCATGACAACGGTAGTTTCCTGGGTAACCCCCTCCAATGTTGCCATGGAGCCGCGTTGCTTTTTCATCGAGACTTTCCAACTGTGGTTCATTATCACCTCTTTGTCCTCCGAGGGCCGGAAAAGAGCAACAGTGCGCCTCGCTTTTGGATGTCAAACCATTAGAGCGTTGTCAAAAGCAAATTGAATCAATCGTGGTTAGCGCAAAGTTTCTCAAATGTGGGAAACAAATGTTGCCTCGATGGATGACAGGATGCGTGTCACAGAGAGGCCATCTGCACTCCACTGTTGCCGCTCCTGAAACAGACCCAGCTGCTCTTTTAGACGTGAACCATTCTCCGAGTTTGCACGCCAACCGGGCTGACGTCAGCTACATTTCATCCCCGCCGGCACCCCGTTTGCATATGCGCTTTTTAATGAGGTTAATTACACCAGACAAAAAAGCAGCAAATATAAAAGGATCATGCAAAAATACTTGGATACATACAGA
Organism: Lesueurigobius sanzi; assembly: GCA_900303255.1. Taxonomy (NCBI): domain Eukaryota; kingdom Metazoa; phylum Chordata; class Actinopteri; order Gobiiformes; family Gobiidae; genus Lesueurigobius; species Lesueurigobius sanzi. Next base: position 2,332 of record OMNZ01021358.1, on the reverse strand, counting down.
TGATGAAGCACTCATGAAATAGTGTCTTACACAGCCTATTTATTTATGTATAAATAAATATTAACAATTAAATATGCAACTAAACTTGTATGTTTAGATGTTGCATCAGTCTTGTGGTTTAGTTTTAGTTTATAACTTGCAACATCTTTCGTTAAGACCTGTAGTAGTAATTGCTGTGATGCAGTGGTGGAAAAAGCACTCTCACTTTTTTTTGGATTATTGTTGCCAGCAATACAAAACATGTTTCTAATGACCAGCTAGACACAGAAAATGCTATTTTTGCCATGGGTAATCAGAGAATGGATTTAGATAGATTGCTACCCTTAAATCTTCTCTTATTTTTTAGTTAAATGGGCTGTACTTTATGAAGAATTGTGCTGTTGTAACAAACCAGGTCTAAACTAGGACTAAACAAGAACTAAATCACGTCTAAACAAGGTCTAAACTAGGACCAGGACTAAATCAGGTCTAAACCAGGTCTAAACTAGGACTTAACCAGGACTAAATCAGGTCTAAACCAGGACTTAACCAGGACTAAACCAGGTCAAACAGAAGAAACTTGATTCTTCGGCTGCCAAAACACATTTACTTTTACCTCAGTTCTAAAATGTAGTGAAGTATAAGAAAAAAGTATTCATCATAAAATGTACTTAAGTAAAGTAAAAGTACATAACATTTCTTCTTCTTCTTCTTCTTCTTCTTCTTCTTCTTCTTCTTCTTCTTCTTCTTCTTCTTCTTCTTCTTCTTCTTCTTCTTCTTCTTCTTCTTCTTCTTCTTCTTCTTCTTCTTACCTTTACTTTTTACTTTCCACCACTGCTGTGATGTTGCGTTGACGGCCCATCCATTCTCATAAGACAATTTATTACTGCCCTCTAGTGGATCATCACAAATATTACTTTAACATTCATGTATTTTATGTAGTCACACAGCTGTGCAATAAACCAATGGTATGTTTAACCACAACTCGACAGAAGAGTAAAATATCTTCTGAAGTTCTTTGTCCAATCAGTGTGAAATACTACAAAATGTATTTACCATGCCTGCTGGTGATTTGTTAAATGTTATTTAAAGCTACACTTTCTTCATATAATCAGAAAGCAACAGTTTCTTGATAAACCTTTTGTAAACAGTCATGGCGTTGATATTGGGGAGACATGAGAGCCTGATAGAGCAACAAAGGTTTAATAATAATGGCTTACACTTGTATTGCGCTTTTCAAGCCTGATTACCAAGTTTGTCAAAGCGCCGCACTGTAGACATTATTCATTCACTCCATACTCAGTGGTGATGGAAGCGACATCGGCCCCTCCACGAGCGCTAACCGCTGCGCCACCGTGCCACAGTTTAGGCTGTGTTCCTGTGCTTGTTCAGGAAATAACAACCCCCAAATCTTCACAGACCTTTGAAAGAAGAAAAAAAGATTGAGTTTAAAGGAATTTGAAAATACATATGTTGAACTTTTAATAATAATTAAAAAAAATAACTTTTCACATATCTGTTGATTATCTGAAAATACTGAACAGGACACATTAATGTAATAGGTTGATACCAAATGTTTGAGACCTTGGTGCAAATGGGGTGAGGAGAGCACTGCCCTTTAGGTGGAACACCTGAAACCCAGGTGTTCAGTTTAAAATGTGCTGACTGGCTTTGTTCCCTCTGTGTCCCGTGGTGTAACTAAACCTTCTTCAGTGTATTTTTAACCAAGGCACACACAACATGGCTGCACATTTCCCAATGTCGTTTATCATCGACTGCAGTGCTCCACAATAAGGACACTGCAGTTCTGCCAGTTCTGGTTTCATAATCACGGGAGCCTTATGGAGTTTAGAGTTTGTTGTAGTCAGAGCAACAATGTACTCTCAAATAATTACACAGATTTACAGTACATACATTTTAGGGCTGAAACAACTAATCGATTATTGAAATAGTTGTCTGTATATCCCACAGACTCAGAAAGAGTAAGAATTACATACAAATTTTGTATTTTTTGTGAAAAAACTATGTTGTCTCTAAAGGCTTTGGTTACAGAAATTCTTTTTGCAAATATTTTAGCACATGAGCAATAAGAGGACTCTCTTGCTCTCTCACTTTCACAATCCCAGACTGAATTTTAGAGGTTCTTAGCTTTCAAATGAGGAATGACTTGTTCACCCACCTTGCCTATGTGTCTGTGTACGTTGGTGTGTGAATGGGAGAGTGGTTCCTTGCTGTAAAGCACTTTGTAGGTGTAAAAGAGATGTACAAGTTAAGATCATTTACCATAATAACTAATTTCAGTCTTTTTTTTCCCCACCTAACCTGGCGCTACTCATTTGTTATGTTCAAATAC